>JAUIMY010000179.1:0-60763 GCA_033557855.1 Hydrochus callosus | reverse complement strand
ATGTAGGCTGACGGTACTTTAGGATCAAAATTTTGCTGCCGTCACTGCAATACTGTGACATGTGAGGTCGTAAGCCAAATTGGAGAAGTTTTCCTGGCGTGAACTTTTTTGTCCGCCCCCTCAAATCGGCTGTTGCGCAAAATCCCTGACGCGAATTAACCTCCCCAGCACACATTCATCGCTAATGATATCCCCAGAGTGGGACGTTCCTCACCACTAACCCAAATTTTCTTCCGGTCTGTGCGTGCCCACTTTTTGCGACAATTATCTCGGGTTCCGGTTTAGCCCTAAAGATAACCCCGGATCTTCGGACCATCGAGGTTTTATGGGTGGCGCGCAGCGACACTTTTACGGCCTTTTAGTTCAAGCCACCCTCCCGTTTTGCTTCTATTTCCTCTTCCCTTCATATTCCTGCATTCGCTTCGCAACTTTCGCTTATTTCTACTCTTCTGGCCTTCGTGTTATGTGTACTTCTTGTGTTGGTACTGTACCCAGTTTCCCCTCATCCCCTAATCTGAGTCTCCCTCGTATCTAACGCGGTTGCCTCATGATATAACCACTTTAATCGAGAGCTATCTGAACTCTAGAGTCTATTGCTGTTGTTATTATAGCCTTTGTGTTTTTGCTATTGTCTTTTGCTGACGCCACCAGAACACAACGGAGACGCCTTCGGTAAGCATACGTTCATCTAGACATCTGACGCGTTAGATGTCGCGCGAGTGGCCGCGAGATCCTTCTCACGGATAGCCGTAAGATCCTTCTCGCGGATAGCCGCGAGATCTTCCTCACGGCTGTCTACAATGCTCAGATTCCAGGGGTAACCCTGGATAGGACATTGAACTTCCGGGAGTACACGGACAACGTCCTGTGCAAAGCCACGTACCGGCCTAGTTCTGCAAGCTATATCCGCTTCTGAAAACCCGATCAACCTTGTCGTTGGGGAACAAGCGATTGCTTTTCCTCACTTACCTATACAAGAGGCCGGTCTTGACGTACGCTTCGGCGGTTTGGGCTCACGGGCCCATACCTTGAAATCGTCTCCATGTGACATGTCGCAATTAATAAAGTTCAGAACTACTGTCCTAGCTTGGTAAGCATAGACTCATCTTTAGAGATGGCTGGTTGAATAATGTTGTCGTCCGAAAATCAAAGCGGCGAAAGGTTCGATCACTTGAACGAACCACTATGATACAACGCTCCACGGAAGTTAGGCGAGTCCCCTTTCCTCCAAGACGCGCCCCATCCCAAGTAATGAAATTCATCCTTCGCGCTACATATTTCACATTTTGACGTATCCCATAATAAGTTGTCCGACGCTCGTGTCGTTTCGGTTCCGGGGGTTTGTTTGGAGCGTCTTGCGAGGCGCGGCGCTGGATTCGAAATACAAGCGGAATTGAAATGTTCACGGGGCCAGGGGCTCCCTTTTCATGCCCGCGTCGTGCCGGAGCATTCAAATGCGCCGCCTTCAAAAATGCACGCTCCGAGTGCATTCGGTGCATATGTTTTACGAGTGGATGCTCGCAAACATCTGCCCGACGCGGAGGATGTGAGGTTCGCCGGCGCTAGTTCCCGCCTCCGCGCCAGTTTTGTGTGGAATCGATGGCGGTGATCGCTCAACGAATAACTTTTCTTAAGCCACGGGTTTCCGCACGACGAGGGCAAAGTGCGCCCGAGAGAGGTCTATTATTTAAGTGTTCGCGTTGCTTTGTGCTGCATTCTTTAGTGCGGCCAGCCCAGAAATTGCCGGATGAGAGGAAAACTTGGTTCTGTTTCTGTTTCTGTTTTGAAATATGGGGGTCGTCCGTGAGATGGGAGCGAAAAAAGCGGGAACTATGGGGGGGTGGGCTTGATAATGAATCGATTCAGCTGAGGCGAAATGTTTGCCCTTCTACTCGCTGCTTTGTGGGGGGGTGGGGAGAGTCGCTCGTGTAGGCGGCCGGAGTTGCCTCATCAGCTTGTCTAATTTCAACTAGTCGGAGAATTTATCGGGGGTGAGCCGGAAGAGAGGCGATAGTTTTTCGTTATTATTACCCGAATTTAGTTCTGTGTGGTATTCGCAGGGGATGGCTTCGAAAGAGACGGGGAATTCTGTGTTCAAATACCAACGTTGGGGGTTACGTTGAAAGATTAGATAATGGTAGTGAGTTTGATGTAAAACTTACTGGATAATGGTGATGATTCCATCTGGAAATTATCATCGGGAACCCGATGGAGCATTACATGAACACTCAAGCGAATAGTCCACAGTCTGCTCACACAACATTTTTGCTTCAATGAAAATTAAATTCAGACGGTGCATCGCACAGTTGACTCAACGTGGCGCCGATTGAAAATTGAGTTATCCTCCCGCCATCGCCAGACCTATTCTCCAAGTAAACTCAAATGGTTCCTGGGATGAGGAGCGGCACGCTCGGGCGGCCGGATTGTTAGCGAATGAACGTCAAAGTCGGATATCATTTTTGGATGGCTGCACCCCGAGTGTGGCAGAAGGATGATAGCCTATCGGTTTGCATTCCATCCGACAGTTAATTAAAGGATTCGACTGCCAGACCCTCCGTTCGGCTGTATTTTGCTTCATCAGCTATTTATGGCTTGGGAATCGCCTGTCGGCCGAAATCCGACGTGGGAGGATTCTTTCGACGCCCAAGCGACGGCAATATTCTTGCGCGAGACAAAAACTGATGAAAGGGCGGGACTAATTAAGAGTTGATGAAGGAGACATCACTAATGAAATTACTCGGCACGGGGAGTAGGCGAATGGATGGAGTACTTCTCTTGGTGTTAACCTCTTACTGCATGGGTTTTTCAAAATTGCACTGTTTTAGTATGCACGGGATTATATAGGTGAAAACAAACGATGAAAAAATGGGGAAAAACGAACGGAAAGAAGGGAACGTCTGGAATAATTTACGTTGTGTAATTTTTCTCTGTTTTAATATTCCGGGCGAGGCAGATCCTTTCCACTCTTTCAAAACGACGGGGTATGAATTAGAAAGGAGCAGGGGGAAAGGGCGGCTAATTGGAGTTGCGAAAAACAATATTGTCTTTATCTTCCTTTGAACTGGACTATTTTTAATTATGCGGTCCCTTTTAAATATTGCGGGGTTGGGCTGTATTGGTGCGATAAAAAAACCCAATCTATATGGTAATATTTCTTCGGATTACAGAGTTGACTATTGTGGGAAAAAATGGGGATTAAACACCTGCAGCCCTTGTTGTCGCAAACTAACCATTTTTTGTTGTGATTGGCGTTAATATACGATGTAGTTGAGATGTCGATGTCGACTGCCATTAAAAAAAATCGACCTCTGCATTTTAATTGTTTGCTTAAAATTGTAACCAGCACATATCGCCACCAGAATATCCTCGTAGGTGTTGCATGGAATTGATTCACGTACATACAGCTCATGCTTGAACTTAGGTTAAATGGAGGACATCAGGAATTCACAAACAGTTTGAAACTGAGCACTCTTTAACCTGTTTGTGCTTAGACTGTGTTACAATCAGCTTTACGTTAATTATTTATGAAGTAATTAGCTAAAGTGCTCATGCAGAATTTGAGACTAATATTGAACAATGTTTCTGGGTGGAGTAAGTTTAGACTGAAAATTGTGTGGCTGTGTTAAAATCAAGGACGTTGTGTGTATATGAAAGACTTTTAGGGGAAATGAGGATCGATTGGTGGCTAAGAATAACAATGAGTGAAGATGGGGGACGATGGGTGGATGCGAGTGGATGTGGGACGGAGAGTGGATTTACGGTGCGGGTGGTACATGTGTGTGGTATGGCAGGGGAATAGAAAGGAGCGGACGAAGCGGGGAAAACGGCAAATGGAAAGGGAACTCGAAGAATAAGTAAGCCGTTTTTCATTTAGCCAAAAGAAGTATAAAAGCATTTGCATTTTAAATCCCATAAAAAATAGGATGCGAAGGAATTCAAGGGCGTCTTTTATATATAGGTTATGAGTTTTACAGCTCCGTCGAAGGCGCAGGCCGAAGAAAGTTCCCTTTAATCTCTGGATGGGGGGCGGCTTTAAGAATTTATGGCTTTTTGATTGTGAATTTCAGTGCGCCCGTGTAGGGTGGCCGGGCGGGGACGCCCTGTTTTTCATTTATTCACTGCGGACGTTCCCTGCTAATTCGGGGAATACGGGAACAAAGGGAAACACCGCAAACACTATAACATTGCTGCCTGTTGGGAGTGGGACATAATTCACGGACCGCCACGTCCCAGTGCGTCTGTGTGCTTAAGTATCAAAAGTAATTATTTTTTTAGGGTTGCCCCAGGGGTTGTCTGAGTAATTAAATGTATACATGTGATAGAATGGGGAGACTCTAATTTTTTGGTTAAGTTAAATTTACTCGAGATTCAACAGGGCGCAAATGGCTAAATGCCGCAATATGGGTTTGTGATGATTTGCAAGTCGTCTGGGATTGATTGCGTCCAGTCCTCCATATCACTGGACCCTCTCGTAGCTAAGCTGTACTCACTGCCGATACTCCATGGACTGAGCTGACTTATGCTCGGAGATAGGCAGGTCTGTGGCTCAGACTGTGCTAGGGGGCTGGCCTTAGGGGGGTCACCCTTTAGTGGGGACCACCCCTTGGAGGGTCCACCCCATAGACCAGGAGAGTAAACTTTATAGCCTGGATTATGCTGATCAGGGAATCCGCTGTCTGCCAAATATCGATCAGTTTGGAACTGACCATTCGGACGTGCAGTTTGCGAACGCCATTCAGTCGAATTGCTCTCTGGAAATAACTGCACCCCCGAGCCGAATTAATAAGTAAATAAGTCCAATCCAGGGACCGGCGATCTGGAGCGTCTGGCTCCGGGCCACATCCATCATAGGGCCCGGGTAGGGCTCACAAGTTCGATAAATCGCATCCCCACACCTGATGCTTCGATCGACACGCGGCCATGGTTAATTCATCAAGCGGTCCCGCACCAATACGCCTTTTTTCCCGGCCACTGAACAGTGGAGCCCGGCTAAAGTGGATGCTGTAGCGAGCTGCTGGACTGGGGATTTTTCTGCGCTAATGGTGCAGGGAAATTATTTCTTCCCAGATGCGGAATATTAATGCAGGCCGGTGAGGTGCGCTCAGGCCGAGTGGAAAACTCGTTTGTGGGGTACTGGCCGCTTTAACAATGCGACGGCCCTTGCACGTTCGTCCGATTCGCCCGCGCTGGCAGTATTTCCTTTGATCGCGGGTGGAAATGAGCTGCGGACTAATTAAACCACTGTTCGAACAGTTTCCCCCTGGGACTGTATTAATGGATTTTTGGGGGAAGTGCAACCGCAAGCCCACAACATTTTAAAACCGTTTAGGCTTGGATTACATAATGCGAGGGGGGATAAAATGTAGCCTTTTCAGAAGTGCTACTCATTTCAGGGAGCTGTTTTTTTTCACATTTTACATTTAGTACATTTGATATTGTCGGTTTACCTAGGTACAGGTTAGAGAGACTCCGTGAATTTTCTTGAATTGATTTTTTTACGTTAGAGTAACCCTAAGGTCAGAGGCAATGGATAACTTTTGTTGTAGAATAACAATCTTCCTGTAGTAGGAAAGTTGGGGAAGTAACGACCGAAAAAGGGCGGCAAGGGCCGACGCATTATCACTTTTTTAAAAGGTGCAACTTCCTCACATCTCCGGAATTAGTGGAGCGAGATTTAGGACTCGTTGGCGTCAAGAAGCCGAGGGCTGTCTGAAGGGCGGAAGCTCTTCGATCGCGCAACTTTTTTTCCCCCGAGCCCCCGCAGTCACCCCACGTAATTTATAGGCGCAGCTCCGGATAGCTCGACTCGCGCCTGAGGTTACGTTGTTCCAAATTAAAGAGGATTTTTCAACGTACCGATTGAATCCACTCGTCAGGTTGATTTATGCCGCGCCGCCGAGCCACGATATCGATGGCTTTGCAGGAAGAGCCGTCCGATTTACTCGAGCCGCCTCCGACGGGCGCCTTCTGCAGCCGGAAGATTATTAAAAAGTGCATTTCCCCCCCATTCCGGGGACTCATTTCACTCGCTTCGTGACAGATACCAGCCCGCTCCCGCAAATATCCCCATTCAAATTTTTCGCGGCGCGGCGTTCCCTTTTTTTCATTTTCATTCCACTTAGATCCAGATTACTCATCTCCGGAGCAGCACCGTTCGGTTCTATGCGGTGGTTGACGTTGTTGTCCCTGGTGATGGTTGGGGTATCGGGGCCAGTGCGGCGGCTGAGGTGCTGCTCTGACACTTAAATATACCTACGGTATCCCCTCCAGTGTTCAGGTCTCGCGGTCGCCGGGCAACGCGCCCCCACCACGTCGTAACTAGTAAGACTGGTTGCATGACTATCAGTCAACTAGTAAGGCTCGCTGCCTCAATATAAGTCCAACTAGCGGTGGTTGCGTACGGCCCGTGCTGTGCGTCATGCCGTCAACTAAAGAAGTTCAACTCCTGATGTTGAGCCCAATTGGGCAAATAATTATTACAATAATTATTATAATTATTACTCTTCAAAACGAAGTTTCTATTATTATTATTTAGTCTCTTAAATCGCATAGTAAATGTATAATAGAAGTTCGGCCAGCCCAATTGGGCGAACTATTAATAAATTATTTATTGTATAATAGAATAAAATGTTACACCTCTAAGTTATATGAACCCCCTCGATACATTATTCACCAATAGTTCTTTCTCAACTCGATTCGAGCGAGGGCTTTACAGGTTAAGGAAACGACGCACATTCGACAGAAATCTCAATGAATAAAAGGGAGGAGCGTTCACCAGAAAGTTGCTTGATGTGTATCATTGCCGGTTTTATCTTGGTGCCGTAATAAATGTTATGAAAGGGAGATGCGGGATTACATTAAGCCGAATCCGGCCCCGAAATCCTTCCCCGCGAGCAATCTTCCATTGTTATTCTTTCTCGTAGGGACGGCGCAGGCGAACACCGATATTAAACCTATTGTTTTGCTTTCAATTTTCCCCGTGATATAATCTGGACGGGCGCATCATCATTCAGGTAAATTGGATATCCACCTCGTTCCTTCCGGACCATGGATCAGCCAGGGCAGTGATTGGCCCGAAACCCATATTTCTGGATATAACGAGCGTCAGTCTCGCGGAGGGAACCGAGGCGAGTTCGCGATAAATCCGCCGCCGAAAAGTTTCTCGTCGTCCTTCACTAATTGTGCAGCGAGTTTCGAGCAATTAAACACCGAAATCGCGACAAAAACGGTTAAAATAGTTGGGGGACGTAAAAATACCAGCGGATGGAGCCGCTTAATTCGCAGACCCATGAAAATCCATACAAATTTCCCCCGTTTGAGAAACTTTTCCAATTGGGCATATCATTAAAAGAGTAGTTAAAAGTCCTGCCTGTTATAACAGAGTTCCAGTTTAGTTTTTCCTTTATCCTAGCCCCACTCATTTTCTCCACCATGATGGTTTAAAATGAAGTATTAAAAATTCAAACATAATACCCTTAATTAATATTTTATCCTGCTTATCGTGGACCGTTACATCCACAGTTTGTTCTTTGTAATCTGAATTGTTTCTATAAATCAGGTGATATACCTATTTTCATAGCAATCGCTTTTCCATCAACTGATTTTTCCATTGATAAATTTCCCCAGAGCTTGAGTTTTGATGAAGAAGTTCCCTGCGACTTATTCTACAGTGACCACTCTATATACGAATTCGTTGATTGTGAGAAGTGAAGAAAAATTCACCTCCAGATCTCCGAGCCCTAAGACCATTCACCGCAAAAATCCAGGAGCAATCAGAACCAGTGAGGCAAACTTGATGGATGACACAATAAATTACGGACATCAGTCTTGCCCAGCGATATTAGAAGTCGCCCTCTGTCTATTGCACATCAGCTAGGAGGGTTGAGAACGGGGCATAACTAACAGGCCGTCCGTAATAGGGCCGACGCCTCATATATACTTGTCATGTCTGGTTCCAAACAACGCAAAGCCGCACACCACACTTCAATCGGCCATTCTGCACCCCATTCCACCCCATTCTACCCCCCAACTTTCATCCTGACACCCACAGTTCCCCATCGCCTATCACCCAACTGCCACTATTTTTGCACTTTCCACCATTCATGTCCATCTGTGCCATCTCCCACCACTAACGCAGTCTCACATCTTTAGCACACCCCCCTCTCCCTGCAATCGAGTCAACTAATCTGATACCTCCCGCCATCAATTTCCTCACCAGCAAACTCCCACTATTCATTAATCCATTCAACCACTACGACAACAACGTATTTCTCACTTGCACACTTCATTCTACTCGACTCGATCCCTATCCCATAAGTACGGTATTCTCCGAACCCACACCCCGAACTAACACCCCAAAATCCCTCTACAGCTGCCCCGGTCTGGAAACTACCCTACTAGAGCTGGAGACCGCAACAATCCATTTGCCGTGTTCGCTTGAATTAAAAAACTTGTAGCTGACAATCAAAGCGCGATGAAAAGGCTTGATGCATTACGTAATGTGGATTTGCACGAACTTTAGTTGATGGATTGGATGTTCAACAATGTAATGTGTCTTGTTTGGGCAGCGCTTTAGTCTAGGAATGTGATTGATCATAGAATTAGGTGTTTCATTAACATTAATTACTTGGGAATAATTTCCAACCTGTCACCACAAACATATCACAACCTAAGTAGCTAACTAAAAGTTGGGACGGTGCGCAATACCTTATTGGAACTTCACCGTCACCATAAAATGAACCTATCATTGGTAATAAAACCTAACCTAACCTACCCTAACCTAACCCAACCTAACCGAACCTAACTTAACCTAACTCTTTAAATCTTAATTACGAAAAGTAAATAAATAAAGAGAAGCACCAACTAGCATTGAATATCGTAGACTTCTTTGGTGATGGGGAGGTTACACTGAAAATCCCCCGTTAGTTTGGAACATGACATCGACGGCTCGCTGCCCTCCCTAATAACCCTTCCCTCCCATCCTTTTTGTTCGGACATGATGTGGGACAGTTAGGTCCTACCCCGGATCTCGCCCTCGACATTGTCGCCTTACGAGGGCTAAAGGGCTCCGAGTCTCGGTAATGAGTGAAGGATAATTGGAAATCGGAGGGAAAGTGACAACCGGAAAAGAGGCAGCGCCATCCCGGACGCAACGTGAAACGGAATTAGCATACTTCCTCTGGAAAATATCTCTGAACGAGGAGCGGAACTTTAATGTCCTTGCGGGAGTGCGTGACGGACATCCACAAGTGCAACTCACTGCTGATAGTTACAAATTGGATTGAAGCTTGAACAGAGCTTTTTCCTGGAGGACTGTCAACGGTAATGCACGTGGAAAATTTAATTTTTCCATCCTTTGTTCAATATTTTATACAATATAATAAGAGAGTTTGGACGCGCACGGGCCATTCTAAAATCAGCTTGTGGTGCAATACAACTCCAGAAGTAAGAATGTAAGAAAGAACCTTACTACGTTATTAAATACTTTTCAATAGGAACATTGTTAAAGAGGGGATAAGTTTCGCCTAATTTAAACCAACTCCCAGTTTCCACCACTAATTTCTTCTTCGTATTACAACAAATTTCTCCGGCGACCTCAAGGATCCAATGTTCAGATCAAACAATGCTAGCTGCTTATTAGAGGCATACATAATTTCACCTTGTCGCAAATAATAACCTGGGAATGTCTTCACTGCCAGCAAATCGTGCCAAAACTTACTGTTTACACAGCTAATACAAGCCGTTTCTCTGCGAATGCGGACGTTTAATTTCAAGAATAAACTGCTCACGCCAAGTGGAGTATTCTTACTCCGGATTAGAATACTCTAGCTTTGTTGTTACACTGTGTGTTTGCAGTAAACATTTAAACGGGAAATTCTGGTGCTGCGGGTTCCGAAAGGGAATTTTGTTGCGGCTGATGAAGAATTCCATTACGAGTTAGAGTTTGAGGAGGAACAATTGGCTATTCAAATAACGAAGCAATTTTATTGAGAGCGCTCCCACAATTTCGACGTCTATTCCAGAGCTGCCACTTTCGAATTAAGTACTCCAATTTCGGAGTGCGGCTGGAATCATTGAATTATCGATAAATAAACACCCTCGTTTTTCAACATCCCAAGTGTGAACTCTAAACTTGAAATCATTGTCGTCGCTCCATTTTCGAGGACCCCAATTCCAGCTTTTCCACTTTTCAACTTCCACAAATTGATGAGGTGAGATATTGAGTACAAGTGCACACAAGCGGGCACAGGCCACGAACGGAAAACCGAACGAGTTGAAAGTTTGCCGGCGGTATTCGGATTTACCTCAACTGTATTCGCGCGATAAGCTGCGGTGAATCGATTAGATTTCGTCTGTGTTTGGGTTTGTGGTACATAACTCTCGAAACTCGATAATGCCACAGCTTCCCGTGCACGTGAAATGTTGCATCGGCGGTTCAGGGGTTGGCGAAAATATCGCACAGACTGATTTCGGGGGCGCTTTATTAAACTGGGATTGTTTATCAATTCGGTGATCCGCGGACAACGTTGAATACAGAGACAGATTATGTGCTTTGTGATGACGTATGTTTGTAAAATTTGGTCGTACAATTCGGGCGGTTATTAAATGCCGGTGAGGGTTATTCTTGCGCACACGGAGAAGGCGCAAACACATAGAGGCGAGTCACTGCGCAACCGGCAATTGATAAACGAGGCACCTATATTAATATTAATATTTACTGTTGATTAGATTATTTGTGAGTTGAAAGTTTTTATGCCATTTCAACCAAAATTGTTAGTAAGTCACGTAATTCGCATATGGGGGAAATCGAGGTTACAGCTTAAAGCACTTTTAGTACATATAATACGGTGGAAGAGGAGGTTTCAGAAGGTTTGGAAGGTTTGAGAGGTTTGAGAAAGAGGGGAGATGAAAAGTGGAGCGCCAGTGTGCTCCAACAACTCCACGTTAACAATGTATATGAATATCGCGCAGTGGAGCGCATAAAAGCAGCTTAAAGTATAAGAGTAACAGCCCGCATAATGGGGTGTTAACTCTCAAGTTTCTTGGCGTCATTACAATCAATAAGCTAGTGCGACCGCGACTCGGCTGCAGGTGGGCTCGTCCGCGGAAAACTGCATGTAGGAATTGAGCCAGGAAAAAAAACGAATGACAGCGTAAAGCAGTATGCTCATTTTGAAGAGTATAATAATTTAAGCGTACTGTTAGTCTTGGAGGGTGATCACTAATGCATTATTAATTTCAACACGAACGCGTTAAAGAGTGGAAGTGATGTTGGAAAGGCTTTCTCCTGCTCTTTTCTGCTCTATTACAATCATAAACATTTTAGGACCCGCATCCATTCCGGAGCCCACATAAAACATTGGAAGCCACCGTGCGATATGAATATTGCATTACTGTTTTGTGGCTTTCGATCGATGGGCCACATTAATCTTCTCATTAATAGCTGGACCGCGTTAACGAACAAACAGCCTCATTAAGTCGCTTTTGGAATAGCGAGGCTTGACTGGTTCTAATTTTCTCGGATTGGCCGTAGCGATGCGCTTAATTTTTTATGTCGAGCTAATGGATATTTTATAAATCTGTTGAGTTGAAGTGGGGGGTGGAAATGACATCCAAAATAAAAATGTACAGGTGCGAAAATATACAAAAAGGGTTGTTTTCTGATATAAATTACCGGCGAGTTGTAATACGAGCATTATAACTAATGCAACGCTGCGATATTAATAGGGAAAATCAGATTGGAAGTGCCTGCATCAAATATTAAACCCCGGTGAATCAATATTGTGTGAACTTGCGGTGGTAAGTGGTGGTTATCGTTTTCGATTTGATTAGCAACAGGTAACTGTTATGTTGGTACATATGAAAATGTATTTTAAGAACGAGAAAACGATGAATTACAGTGAAAAACGTATAATCATAAAGTGAACAATTTAATTTAGGAAATAGATTTTAATTTAAATTGAGAATGGAACGTAGATTCAGAGATGCGGCTGGATTAGCCGAATCAGTAATTTGACGCAAACCGAACCACAAATTTAACGGCAATCGGATTCCACTGTTATCAATTCCTAATCAATTATGAGGATATCTAATCACGGAATCAATCTGTTCGGGGAGTTGATTGATTTACGTTCCGGTTTTGCCGTTAAAAACCAACAGCGGCATGGGAAAATTAATAATCGCACCGTATGACCCTTCATCGTTATTTGCTTATTTGTATCAATATATCAATATTTTATTTGTTGCGGGGCAGTGGTAGGATGGAGGGATGACTGGGGAGGCGAGGCGATTGAAATTCAGATTGAAGGAAAATATCATACCAAATTTTAAGCAAAATTACGGTTAAAAGGCAACGGTTGCGGAATGCAGGGGTAACGTATGTGCAAGAGGAAGAAATATGGAATGAAATGAGGTGCGGACGCGATTTTCGCTCGGAGATGAACAGTAGGAGGGCATTTTTTCCATGTTAGTAATTAATCCTTCCGACGACAAATTTTATCGCCGGCAATAAAACTTTTCCATTATACCTCCTATTCAGATAATTCGCGCGGAGAGATTAATTAGGGCGGGGCTGTTGGGCGGCGCGCTATCGAAATCAGCGTAAATCAAAGCTAAAAATCCAATAAAAGATTAATTAATTACATGGAGGGCCCTCACGCTGCGCCGCTTTATTCCGTGGATTAAATCGCCGCGTCTCGCGCTGTGTAGATACTTCCGGGGAAAAGAGAACACTTGTTCTGATTTGGAGCTCATTTAACCCTTTGCCATCCGCTGCCGCCAATAAGACGACATTTTAAATTGAACCTGACTCTCGCTGGAGTGCAAAAGGTTAATATACGGTCTCCTTCACGCGTTCAACCGCAGCGGACGAACGCATTCAACCGCAGCGAACGAACACGTTTAACCGCAAGGGGACGAACGCGTTTAACCGCAGCAGACGAATTCGTTCAACCACAGGGGACGTACGCGTTTAACCGCAGCAGACGTACGAGTCTAACCGCAGTGGACAAACGCGTTTACTCGCAGCGGACGAACGCTCTGCCCGCGCAACCTCATTCATCAATGTTGTTACAAGAGACATAGAAGAATTCCGCTGCGAATTATTGCGTGAAGGACACTCGACTTTTAGAGGGAGCATTGGGGGAAGTGGGCTATCTCCGCGATTGGAAAGGCCACCGAAGGGATTAAGTTTCAACAAGTCCGTTTTTTTATCGGCACTCGCGGAGTCAAGCCGCGTAATCAAAATTCACGGTATAAATCCGGGCGGCTTACGAGCGAACTGAACCCAATTTGGCGCGATTACAAACTTTCCAGCTGATTCGGCGGAATTAATTCAGACGCCGCTTTTCGCCCTTCAGCGGCGCGAACTTTTTGCCGGGCGTCCGCTTTAAATTTCGTGATGGCCCTGCTTTCGGCGGTGCCACGCCCATCGTGACCCTTCCGTTTCCTGGCGCCGCCGGCGCGCGGACGTCAAATTGGAATTATGGAAATCCCATTCTAATGCATTGAGCCATTAGGCTGGCGTGCAATTGTTGCATGACAAGGATCGTTTTGTAGCCGATTGGGAGAAGGTGAGTGATATTTTTGCCGCGGGGCGGCGGGCCATTAGGCGGGGAGGGGTGGCTCCATTAAGGACGGTCGGAGGAAAAAGGGGTTTCAATTCGGGTCGTCCAGTAGTCGGGGTGTAATCGAGGCACAATTCTTTCGTCCGTACGTGAGGGAGTATACTCCCTTGCGTTCCCAGGAAAACTGCCAACTCTAGTTGTCAGTTTTCTTGGAATATTACGTACGGTAAGAGGCGAATTGCCGCTTAAATAGAAATCAGGTAGAGGAGGAAAATTTCATACAATCCGCTCGGCGACCGTCCCCCGCCTGCCGCACAGATGGAGTCCAAACTTGAAGTCGAGTCACTTTTTCGGTAACCCGGCTATGATTTTAGTGGATTTATAAAAATAGGTAGTAGTGGTTTATAAAAGAGCGCCCAAGGGAAATTATAATCTGTGGGTGGTTTGTAAAAGAGCGGTAATCTCGAGCCTGGGAAAAATTATATTAAATCCCAAAATTCTGTGGTGACAACGTGATTCTAAGCCAAACCGCAGCAATGTTGCTGGCCGAATATAGAATTTAGGGGAAGCTATTGTTAATTCAATAGTTGTAAAATAGTTCGTTCCCAGTGGGAGCGGCCGTTGCGGAACGACAGGACAACACGGTTAATTCATGGCCCTGGCCCAATCAAGAGTCAGTCCCTCGACTCAATTTGTGTGCTGATTGCCGGGGATACAGTGTATTTTGCGGCGTCGTCAGGTTTTCCATTCCGGCGGGATGAATATTGCAGCGCGCTGACCTATTTTCTTTTCACCCCTTACCTGACACTTGGGGTAGAGTTCTGCAGGTGGTCGTTCCACTTTCCAGCCCAAGAGTGGCGGGATGCAGATGAGGGCTGAGAGGATCCAGACGGAGGCGATCATCACGACGGCCCTCAGGGGAGTGCGCTTCTTGAGGTACTCGACCGCCTGCGTGATGCTCCAGTACCTGTCCAGCGAGATGAGGCACAGGTTCATGATGGACGCGGTGCTCAGGAGGACGTCCATGGCTGAGTGGACGTCGCACCACCAAGGCCCGAAGATCCAGTATCCCATGAGCTCGTTGGCCAGGGAGAAGGGCATGATGATGAGGCCGAGGAAGAAGTCCGCCACTGCCAAGGAAGCTATGAACCAGTTCTGGATGTTCTTCAGCGCCTTCTCCGTCGTGATGGCGATAATGACCAGCATGTTGCCGACGACCACCACGATCATCAGCACCGTCACCACTATGGACGCCACGACCACTTGGGGGAGCGTGTACCCGCTGGGGTAGTGCGGCACACCGACACTGCCGTTCTGGACACTCTCGTTCCCGCCCGTCCCATTGTCCATCCCCATGAACATGTCCTCCATGGCTACAGCCGACCGCGCGGTGACGTTCGCCAGAGCCATGACACAAGAAAAAACGCGCGACTCCCGAGTAAAATTGGAAGTGTTACAGACAATTTAATGATAGTTGAGACAACGATTTGGAAACTTGGTCCCTATTCACTATGTACAGTACCCGTTTTGACCGAAGCAGCCCGTGATCGGCGATTTAATGTCGAACGCAAAATTAACCAACCAAACAATCAGGAGGCTATCTTACAATATTCGACGAATACATCAAGTATCTTAAATACATTATTACGACACACTAGCTAGTTTAGAATGTTATGCGAAAATCGCGCGCCACCATCGTGGCCCATGCGAGGCCCCCGTCTCTTCGGCGTCTTCGGCGTCCTCGGCGGCGGCGCTTTCAACTCGGAGCTCGCTTGGCATGTTACCGCCTTGCTCCACGACCGCACACTGTTTGAGCCGCTCCCGGCGTCGGGCATGCGTCCCGACGCCCCGCGCATTCTGGACCAGTCCGCGCCTAATTACAGATTAACGCTCGCGCTCTGCCATTTATCCCCCGAAGCGGGCACTCTCCGCGCCCATCCATTGGAAACAATACACTCTCCCGCGACTGTTTTCACTACAAACACCTCTGTTTCGCAAACAAGAGCAGCGCCGGTTCGGTGCAACAACAACATCTTCACTTACCCCTCGATACGGCAGCACACGCAACGACAATGCTGCAAGAGGCCCCCTTGAAATTACTATGGGAACTCCTCGTATGGATTTCAGCTGGTCATAGTTCCCACCCCTCTGGCTAAAATTCACTATTCCATCTGATCCAGACACCAGGTTAACCCATTTTGACCCACGTCCCTATAGAAGGCGTTCACTTTTACAATGGGTCCAAATGGGTTAATGATTCCAGGCAGAAATTGCCTATAATTTTCTTAATTCCGGTGAAGTTTTCTTATTCGTCCATCAAGTGTGAGGTTAGTCACCTTCTCAAATACTGATCGCCAGTAACTTCGGGAAGTCTCAATTTCATAAAATTTTCTACAGTTCAACACAAGCAAACGAACGGACCTATAATTCAGCGTCCAGTTCTCGATATCACTACAGCCCGAGCCTGCCAGTATCCTTGAAACTAGCGCAGGTAGTAGAGGGACGAGTCGCCTAAAGCGAGCCGACCGCACACTCCCATCATAGCAATGGGACGCTTACAAGTTCCTTATATTTGAACCAATTTTAAAAGCCCCACGGTGAGTCCAGGTCAACAACATGCATCATTACAGTCACGGAAAATAAAAAGCAAACTAACCAAAAATCTCATCTATTGTTAATCAGTTACATTAACCCAATTCCTCTCCGCACTCAAAATTTCACCCTTCCTATTCAGGCCCAGCCTCTTCTACTCCACATTAAATGGCAAACACAATTAGGAAGGGTTCACAAACCCTCCGTAAAAGTTAAGATGACCAAGACGTGGCTTCGTAGGCTCTTTTTAAGGTGTTTTTTTTTCAACTTTTTTGCGCCTCTCTGACCCACTCCTCAAAATGTGGAGCAAGTCAGTGTTTCTCATAACCTTCTGCCCAAAAAAAATTCGAACCTTGCTCGCAAATCCAAACAGAAAATCTTTTATGCTTTCCTTAACCCATCCCGACCGTAACAATCAGAACTTACTGTTCCATCGTGTTTCAACGTCATTGCCAAATTTAGTTGACAGCAATTGAAAAAAAGGACAATAGAACCATCACCCACTTTAAAGTGGTGATTTCGTTAACGAATGTGCAAAAACGTTCGGTTTGCAAGCTCAACTGACGCTCGCTTAAAATGAGCTTTTTATTCGATAGCAGTCTGAAATAAATGAAATTTCCACTGACTCGGGGCTCATTTTTACCGGCATGCTTTCTCCCAACGCCAACTGCTGGAACAAGCGGGTTGGGCTACACAGGTGCTATTCAAATATCAAATTAATGCCCCCCGAGCCGTATTAAATTACCATCCGAAATGCTTCGCGAGGATTAGTTCGTCATCGAGAGTCGCGGCTGATCCTGGTTTTCTCCCACGCTTCCACACGGGAAAAAATATAATCCTGCAACCATTATTTGGGAAAAACGATAAGGCAACCGAACGTCAAAAAATTGTTTATAAACAAAACAGGCGGAACAATATCATAGAAAATTCACAGAATATGCGATAGATACTAATGCTCGAGCAATTCCTAATACTACATATTAGGAATTAATCCGTGTCTGCTAAAAGGCGAAACATACGTGCACTATGGGACAAATAATAAAGCTAATAAAGATACCTATTTGCGAAATTTACCCCCTGAAAGGGAAGGCAAGAGAATTTCAGCACAAAAGCGCAAAAAGGGCCCAAGGATCATTGCCATGTCCTTTTGTAAATTGCGGATGGCGGATTGAGATTCCAAAGGGTAAACCCGCCTTTTGTCGCCGGAATCCGGCTCGGCCGATACAAACCCTCATTGTGCGTCAGAAAACGGAGTTCCCTCATCTAAAAGTGCCCTTATTCCCCCGTGCGGTATCAATTTTCCGCTTAAAATCGCCGATTCCTGTTTTTATTGTGATCGGATTCGGACGATAGTCGACGTTCACGTCCTCACTTCCGTTCACCCTTTCCTTGGCACGCCCTCCCATCCACCGCCACGTCCCCATCTCCGTCATGTCCCCATGCAAGCCGGATTTCCATCCTCCATCACACCACTCCCCTACATTCACAACACTTAGCATATGTATTCTCATTTTTCGTCATTCTCACCCCTAGGGACGTTTCCATTCCCAAACATTCCCTTCACTTCACTTATAAAATACGTATACGGATTGTGTCCCATTCTCACTCCCTACCGCACACCCGTTCTTCTACATATTCCCTACTACCAACTCTTCTGTCCCCCAATATCTCCACCCCATGTCACATCCGCCTTACTTTTTCATCCCCCGCCACGCTATCGTACCCCGCAACGCATTCCTGCCCCGCAACGTGTCCTTCCACCCTCCCAACAGGAGCGTCCGTAAACAAGGTCCGGGTAAAATATATACGGTGTCCGAATTTCCATTTTGGGAATATATGATCATCCCGGCGTAGATAAAAAAAGGAAATATAAACATCGTACATGGCGCCCGCGGACCTTTATGGAAATAGATTTATTGGGAAAATATTTAGGTTTTTCTTGGGCGGCCCTTTTCACGCTGACACTTCTGCGGAAATTTATTTCCATCGGTGAAAAAAAACATCAAACGTATTGTTGGAAGAATCGATTGGTCCGCACTGAATTTTTTCGACGATGAATAATTCACCATTAAGAAAAAGAAATCTCATCCTCAAGAGCGATTTTTTCCCTCAAACTTTCTAGCAGGTTACGTGGGAGGTAATTTCTCCGAGGAATACGATCAATCTGAAACTGTCTACTCGAGACGTATCAACTTGGGAAGTTTTCAGAATGTATGCGGTATCTTGGAAGACAATTAAGGTTCCTTGGGACTTGGATTATTTATGTTGTATTAGGCAGTTTAATTTAAGAGTTCGGGCAGGCGGATGGGCAACCAAAAAGGCAGATAGATTTTTTGGTTTGTGGTTGTATGATGATGTACTGGTTTTTCCATAAAGTGTGACAATTGATTCTATAAAACCGTTGACAGTCAACGGTAAAGCCAATGAATTTTCTTTGGTCAAATGCCTAGTCTTTGGAACAATTATCATGTTTTCTTCAATTCTCAACAATTGAGTTTCATATAGGACATAACAGGTTCTAATGTATCGCATTAATTCTCTTTCGACGCCGGTAATCTTTCAATGGAGGTGCAAATCCGCTCAGGCGTTACGATTTAATAACGGAACGAACAGAGCCGGGGATAATATTTCTCGAACTATACACAACCGGAACAGTCGATAAGGGTACGACAGCTTCAGCTATAATCGCTTCTCAACCGGATAGTTTCGATACCATGAAAAGGACTTCGGACCTTCAATTGTTGATATAACCCCCGATAATTCGGTGATATTAATTGGAACGGTTGCTGATGCCTGCTCCGGGAGATATTGAATGGGACCTCCGTCAAAACGGGAGCTAATCCCGTTTCAGGGAAGCCGGGAATTTCTGCACCGCGTTCGTTAAACATATTTGAGGGGACACGAATCGATTCGTTGCTGAGAGTGGGATTCATTCATTCGTTGTAATTCATTAGAACGCTACAAATTAATCCAAATATTGCACTAATACGATTTAAAACACGCTGCGTACTCCAAAGAATGCGTTACAAATTATTGTTAGGATAAAAATTTATTATTATATTGTTGTTCAATTTAAAATTTTAACCATGTGTTAGTAGACACGATAATTAAATTTCTGGTAAAGTTACTGCTATTATGTATTTCCATATTCAAGGTATTAACGAAATAAAATTTATGGTAACTATTCTCCAACAACAAAAAATCGGACTGTCTGTAATCGGAATCCTGTGAACGTCCAAATTCCTGGCACAAACGTAGATATTACAAATACCTTTCCAGCAGTATATAACGAGTAAGTGAAAGACGCGCGACCGGAAATAAATTCGAGAGGCAGCGTCCATCGGCATTTCCCATATAAGCGCCCCAGGGCTTGGACTAGTGTCCAATAGTTGGGATATGTTGCAGGGACATTTACAGATCTTTTCACTTAAAGGCGATGACTTTTTGTTCGATCAGTCCGGCGACGAATGTTCCAAAGTGATATATCATTAGAATTTTCTCAAATATCGGGAACGGTTTAAACTCTGGTAGTAATGGAAGTATGCCTGGAAAATAGGGTCAAGACAATCGATTTTTCGGCAATGATGTGAAAGAATAATCAAATAATTGTCTACTATCAGCGACGAGCAATTGAAAAGTTGCAACACAAAGTGGGCGAATTAATCTCCCGGCGCCTCCACCATAGCGAAATGCTTCCAGTGGACTTTTATTTGAGTATGCCACGATATCGATATCATATAAACTTTTTGTATTCAATTCCTCTGCATATTTTTATCTAGATATAGATGGGTTGATATTTTCAGGAAGATGGTTAAATTAAATGTACTAAACTCCAGTTTCCAGTGTTTGCAACCCTGGGGCTAAGTGCGTAGAGAAGAAGCACTCACTTTAAATGTGCCTATCCAAGAGCATTGTTTTTCGTAGCGTTTGGGGCGACGTAAACACACCGCAGGCGCCCAATATTAATTATTGTGCGTAAACATTCCCCTTTAGGGTTGTAGGAAAGGTGCCTGGATAATTTATAGTGTGGACGAGGGGCTCCGGCCTTATGCTTATGGCTTAGGCTTCGCAGGATGTATCTCGGAGAATTTATCAGGGAGGAGTGCGTGGAATAACGCTAATGAATAGACCAGGTGTGCATTACGATTCATTGGACGATCAAGGATAATGCGGGAATAACTTCAGTTGATACAATTTTAGTCCTCAATCCATTGTACCTACGTATGAGCACAGATGGTCCTCTTTGATGTGACCACGCCTACATTTCCAATCATCACTTTACTAGAGTATAGATTTGTTATATTAACATCTCTTCCCTACTGTTCGATTGCCATGTTTGGTATTGATATAAATAATAACATTGTCTAAATGTTTTAAACCAACTCATCTACACATTTAGTTGAACAAATAAAAAAAACAAATCCAGCTAAAGTAGATATTAGATTTAATGTGGAGATGGCGTAAATTATTGACATTGGCATGGATTACTGTCATTGCGGAATCTGAATTCTCAAAACATCCGTCAGGAAATACAAATGAAATGGAGGAAACGGCCACGAACTATTAAACTTCATCGCTTATTTTTTGCCCCAATGGTCCATGTTTTCCAGGAGAAAAATTGTTATCGACGCAATAAATTAAGGGATATTTCAAAAGTTCCCGCATAAAATAAAGGAGGGTCATTAGTAACAGTGCTGGAACTTTCCTGACACTACAATTAGCGGTAGTTTGTCAAACAACGCGCATCGCTTTGCCAGTCAGCCCATCTTGCAACAAATTGCGTTTTGCGTAATAACGCAACGCCCAACTCCCTAGTGGGATGGCGAATTTATTATAAACTGTTGCCGCAATGGCGCTAAATTAATGAAAAATTTACGCAATTATTCCTGGTTGTACATAAATTCGAGCAATTAGCGTTCCAAACTATCATTGGAAATCCACTGTTGCACTTATATTCGGAGGTTTTTATAAAAGGTAGTGGACGCCGGTTTAATTGTAATCAATTTGATTTATTTGACAATAACGATTGGGACCGACGCACCATTGACAGCAGTTGATGGAAATAACCACAAATTAGAACTGGGCCGTTCGACCTTTCGTTTTAATAATATTGTCATGAACTTGATGTTTAATTCATCCTGTTGTACATATTTCAGTTTATTTTTCATTGAATGAAGTTTACGCATTGCAATTCTGAATCGGTAAATTTCACTTTACAGTCCTATTTCCTTCGGCGAAATCTATGAAGTTTTGCGATGAGAAATTTATTTATGGATTCCAGCTTCCCCAATATTCTCCCGTTTGGACAAACCGGTGAACCGAACAAACATTTGACGAACATCCGGAAATAAATTTAATCGGCGACTGCCGTCCGCAGAATCTAATAAGCCGCCCCCAAAATAAAACCTAAACAAATAACGTCAAGGGACCTCTTTCATCCGACTCCAGCCCTCGCACGCACTCCAGGCCCTGACCTGTCCCAATGACGTCGATACTCGCCTATGACGTCAAAGGTTACCTCAGGATGCGATCTCTGGAGCCAGGGACGGGCCTCTAGCGCCAACGCTGGCGATTAGCAGTATCTACGGTGGCTCCCTCGATTCTGACGCTCTTGGGATTATAAATTATAATTGGAACCGAAACACATAATGTTCTATCTCTAATTACGGCTGGATGTCAACCATGGAGCTCCCTTCGTTACATATGGCCGCTAAAAGGGGATGGTGGCTTTCAACGAAACTCTGGTGCTGTCAAGTCGACCCGTTTTTAATTAAAGCGGCGATTCTTCAGGCATTGCTAGGTGGAAAAACGCATTGAACAGCGTTAGGGGGGAGCGATCTGCATTTATTCGTTACGCACGTTGTATAATTGCGATGAGATAATTAATTTTACTGTGTTGGGGAGTCGGATATGTGCAGGGAAATTTTTCTGAAACAAAAATTGTACCTAATGGTGGATCCACTTACATTCAGTATTTACTACTCGTACATTACATTAAATTCCTATATCTAAATTCCTATAAATTGAAAATTACATTTCATTGCAAGATTCCCCAAAAAGTATCTACTGACCTACCAACTTGAGTGATGTAGGTTAATGAAACTTCAGCAACAGATTTTACGCACTAGTTGGCGCGACCCTTGTTCTATTGGCGCGAAAATAATGTCCGACTCCATCAGGTCGGAAAAATGCTCGGAATTCAGGCCTGGTCGGTTTATTAACTTTCAGACGGAGGTTTTTCCCTTGACGGCTATTAGTCCCCTTTTGAGTGACGTTTGTCCGGAAGTTGTAGGCTGCAAACCGAGGTAAAACTGCAACGCGGCAAGTATCACAGTAATTCGGACGGTTCGGGAATTACGCCCACCCGACCAACTCGAGCGTAATTATCAATTAACTCGACGCTCGGCCAAATTAGAAAAAATCCCCCTTTTCCATTTTTAATTAAGTTAATGATATTGTTAAAACTTCAGCCAAAGAGGCCTCTATTATCCAACCCGTGCCAAGCAGCCCCGCTGGGAATTTATTTCGAAAAGTGCAGGCGGAAGTGAATTACGCCATTCCGTCATCCAACCGGCTTTCCGCCACCCCCAATCCCGCACCTCACCCCGAACCTCTGGAGAATTTACGGCGCCCTGGCTAATTTTTTCCTCGAGCCGGGCCGGGCCGTCCTTATCACTATCTCGCGATTTAAAATTTACGCGAAAACTCCTTTATTTAGTTTTACTGGCGCAATAAAAATGAATTATGTATATTTCAGCACGCAGTAAAAGTTCTGAGCGAGATTTAAAATGGGACTCGGCGGTCCCCATGACCCCTCTGCACGCCTCGATCCCTCGCACGTCTCGATCCCCGACGAGGGGGCGAAGGTTCGCACTTATACCCCTCGTTCTATTCCATCACAAACCTCGAATGCAGGATTTAGAAACAATCCGGTGTGAGGATTATTTTCCAAGTTGTGCGTTGATTGAAAGTCTTCATAAAAAAATTAGGCAGAAGCCAGGAATAATTTATCTTCTTAGGCAGAAGGTAATTTTTCTCATCACAAAACATGAGGGGAAAACCTCGAATGGCTCATCTACTCTAGCACTTCTTTCGCGCCAATTTTCCTGCGAAGGTCTCCGCAGGAATCAATTCCGCCTCATTCAGTAGCCCTTTTTGTTGTGTGGCTGAACTGCTGGGCCTAAACGTCCCGAAAACTAGAACACAGAACACATTCCGTCTGATGTGGAGGGAAAAAAGGGAGAGCCGTACAAAGGCTTGAACGGAGTAGGATTTGACGCGATTCAAGGGGATTATATATCCAGGTTGAAAGGTTCTTGTATAGGTGCTAGGGCGAAATGCGATTAGAGTCCGGGTCGTTCCGGAACATATTGTCCCGAATGTTTTTATGATCTCGAGGCGACACTTTCCGCCCGCCCAATCTTGAATGCTGAGAGATCGATTGCCTGGAACAAAGTCGATCTGAAACTGTACCAAATACAGGGCAAATAAAAAGTAATGTTGACTTTTCGTGAATTCCATGGTATAACAGTGTGTTACACGAGCAACTCTGGAGTTGGTAAATTTGAAATGCACCACAAAAAGTTATTTTGTGGTACTTTCCAGATTCGCCAACTCCAGAGCTGCCAATCCCAGTCAGAATAATTTCCCTTCAACAACATTTGGATCCGGCGCTTCGGTCGGAAAATGTGACTTTCGCTGCCCACTTTTCAGCAGTCCCCGGCACCTAACTGTCCTCGAGAAAGAGGAAATTCAAAGGCGGCTTCCTAATTAACCGCCGTTTATTCCCGAATCCGGCCGTCGGGTCGAGGGAAAAATTGCGAGTAATTTCCCGTCTAATTCCAGGAGGAAAATAAGCGCCGCCGCGGTATAAAAATAAAGTCCCCATTAATGGGGATCGTGATTGGGCCCTCGCGGGCGCCGATCGTTCGCCTGCAGCGGGTCGGAAAAAATGGAAATCGATAGATTTATCTGGGCAAAACTTGGCTGCGATTCCCGTCCGGCCGGGGGGGTTGTTTATCGCGGATTTTATTGTCTGTTTTCGCGTAATTTGTCCCCTGATATTACATATATTCCGGTTAACGCCGCTTCCGGTTTAATTCCGAACGTCCCAGCCGGAAATTAGTTTCAATCCTCCTTCGCTTCGCCGCCGCATTACGACCACCTTTCGGAATGGGGGCCGTTCCGAAGATAGGGGTGCGATTAAGCGGGCGCCGTTGTTTTTCGGCGCGTAAAATTTCGCGTTTTACCGTGGTGGACCGTTAGTTTTTATGCCTAATGCCGAAACGGGCCGTTGTTCCCGTGAATCATGCTAGAACAAACAGAACTACCGCTTGAATTTACAACACTGTTGGTTCGCGGGGCAATAAATATCAGTGCTGTTTTTCGGATTGAAATTTAGTTTGGACACCGCACGCATATCCGAGTGGAATAGAATCCCTAATTACTTTTGGCGTCCGATGATATTGTAATTTCATTGCGCCGGCACTGGAACCTTTCAGTTTTGACGCGTTCAGTGGAAATATGCTGCGATTTCGTCAAACCGTGGAATAATGCGATACGCTAGGAATTTTATTAATTCGCCATTCGTCACGCTTTCGAATGAATTCCCGGCTGTCGTCGGTGTCACGGGCATTTGCGTGTATCAATTTTCGAATCAATTGGAAATAAAATAAAAAATTCAATTAAAAATTAAACGCACGGGGTGCTGATATGAGCGCATTAAACTCAATGCCAGTAATAATGTTTTATAACAACTAAATTCACGCACGTGAGGGCGACTGGTTAATTTAAAACAGAACAATAATAATATTGTAATGGAGAGAATTGCGTGAAAATATACCGTGGATCATAATAAAAATTGACATAAACAAAAAATTTAACAATCAAATTATCCCCTGAATTGTTACTGTGATCACAGAATATATCAATCTTCTTTGCTGTGATTAATCAAAGTGGTGCTAGTGGAGGAGGCGCCAAAGAGCCTAACGCCATACTCAAAGACGCCCTCGAAAATTTCTTCGGCGCAGAATAATTCCTCTTAATTTTAAGTAATTTATTCAAAAGTGACTTTACAAATTAGGTTAATTCGTTTCAAGAGCAAGGTTATAATAAAGCTCTCGCCGTTAAAGTGGAGTGCCATTAAGGCTGAAAATGTTGCCGATTCCAAGGGGTGAGCGTGGGCCAGAGGAGCTCGGGACCTGGAAAGGGAGGACGAAAGGAAGCAGAGGACAATATCGACTGCGAGCGTCAACTCGGAACGGAGTTTGCCGAGAAAAAGGAGCCGCATAATGCGAAGAGTTATGGAATAAGGGTTAAAACAGAAGAACGGAATAATGGGGTGGAGAAAAGTGGACAAGGGCTGGTAATAGATGTGCCCGGGCCGGAATTAAGGTGGGCCGGGGCGCGGAGAGACGTGGAAATGCGCGCAAACGACAAAGTAAAATTTCCCGGCGTCCAAGCCGACGCTCTCCCCCTGATGATGATGCATGCACGGTATTCATCTTCCTCTCGGGCTGGGCCTTTCTCATTAACACCGCCTCTGGCCAACAAGACGGCTCGTTTTTCATCATCCCGAACGGGGGCAGCATTGGCCACGCGTGGATATTCATCTAAATCCGGCGCCCTCTCTGACGGACGGACGGACGACTGACGCCAGTGGCATCCCTTATTGTGATTAATCAAGGGGTAGGGTGGAAATTAATATAGCTTAGATTTGGACAATTCCGGGACAAGATTAAAAGAAGCCCTTTATGTCCTAATTCGACTCTGCATTGCAGTGCTCAATCGCCGCAGGCAGCTATTAATTTTCCCATTATTTCCTCTTTGTTAGTCTCCATTTTTCTCCCTTTTATATCGATTTATTTTTCTGAAACACATCGTAATTGTGTTATTTTCTTTGAACCTTTCTTTCCATTGGAAGATGACTAAAGAATGGGACGAAAATGTCCGATAATTAATTCAATGATTTCGGCGCGAAAACTAGAGCGAAAGCGACGACCACTCCTAGATCAGAACTCGATGGCATGTCCCTTTTTGGCCGCTAGCTCACAACTGGTTGCCCGACTGCTCGGATGGGTTCGGCGCGAAACCATCAAGGGGGCGTATATAGAAAATATTCGTACGAATGATTTAATTCCCCGGCGCCTCCACCAAATTTTAGGCGAATCACAATGGAAGACTATCACTCTATTTTTATACTTCAAGTTACACGAAATAATTCACATTCTACTATATACCTACTCCCTTCGTATCGAAATGATTGTCCCATTTCTACAGCTAAATTCGGTTCCAAATTACCGCAGCAATTTAAACTAGAACCGGAGAAAAAGAAGCAGACAGAAATTGTCAACAGGTTCGCTCCGTCTGGGCGAAGCCCACTTTTTCGTTGTAAATGACCATCGAGCAGAGATCAGTCGATAATAAATCGCTCGAGTTCGGATTTCCCCGGTCCCGAATTATCTTAATGCCAACGGACGAATAATTCCTTCCCTGTAGCTCGTAAATCAGCGCGGGTCATCGGGAGATGTAGTGCCGCAACGGAGATTTATGGAGTGGCCCTGGCTCAAAAAGGGCCCTGGCGATATTTAAAAAAGAGAGCAAATTAAGGAGGTCGTATATTTTAAAAGTGGGGGGCCTCCCTTGTCCCTCATTTGGGATTTATAAGGACGGATGGTTCTCGAGCGGAGATTTTATCCGATTTGAAGAGGGATTTATCTCGTACATATTATTAGAGGAAATCCGGCGGGGAGGAAAGCGGAAGGTAACAGCTAATGTCTAGAGGGAACAAAGGCTTTCGACAAAGGAAGCGTTCGGAGGAAAGGGGGAAGACATTAGCTGGAGAAGATGATACAAAGAGATTGATTGATAAAACTAGACAAAAGGGGGTGCATCTTCTAATGCCAAGACGTGACGCGGAGGAGTTTCTGTGCACTTTCAGTTCGAGCCGCAATGAGAGTGATGGCGGCGTTAGCGTGAAAAATGGTAAGAAACCATTTACTTTAATTACGTTCGGTGTAATTAAAGTAATTGCGCATATTCAAATGGAGCGCGCCGTGTGCTGTGTAGGTAGCCCAGAGAGGACATTACGCGCAACGACACTCAATCTCCAGCGCATTCCCCCAACAAATTACTAAACAGGGTGAGAACGGCGAAACAAAACCAACCCGAAATTTCAGACCGAAATATGCTAGGAATGGGAGAAGCTCGCGGAACATTAACGACCTGTGTGAGCAGCAACAAAAGTTCGAGACCCCGCAGGCTGCCTTGGGTGTGTAGTTCCAACAAAGGCATCCCCAGATTAATATGCACCGAGCCCTAAATTTCTTAACAGGAACTTCTAGCGGCGGCTGTGGAGGAGCCAATTTCTCGGGGCGCAGCCCCCGAGGCGAGAAAAACCCCAGGAGGTGGAACCTCTTTGTTTTCTTTTCCCACGCACTATTATTATGGATATTACACATAATAATAATTTATTAATATTTCGCCCAATTAGGCTGGCCGAATATTACACATGCGCAAATACAATAGATCTATGAAAGCATATTGGTTTCCCTACAAAAACATTAGTTCCTGTATAAAAACTTACTGGTAGCTATTCACATATGTACTACCAGACACATAAACTCCTGGATTATATTTAGTTTTGTCCATACCAGTATATATACGATGGCAAGATTAAGGTAATCATGTCTAATACTCTACGGAAATTTCGCTGAATATTAAATTTCACCAAGAATATTGCGAGGGTTCAGACCCTGAACCCTCAAACTCGGGAAAAGGGTGACTTCTTGAGCAATAAACCATCGCTAATATCCGGTAGTTACCACTTTAAACGAAGTTAATTCACTCCGATAATTTAATGCTCCCGTCCCAGTAAACACAATATTTCCACGCTGACTCTGGGGCGCCTTTTTCTGCTTTATAGTTCGCTCCTCAATTAAGCCGTTCGGAATTAATTCCTCGGAACCCTAAACTAAAATTAGCGGGGCGGATTTAACCCCGGGGCCCCTGACGTTCCGGGAAACTCTGCCTCTCCATTATTATTAAGAGGAGCGAGTTTCGCGTAAAAATTCCGCTGGCGAGGATATTGCATTTTTTATGGGGCTGCATAATTAACAAGCACTTCGCATTCCCCCGCTAAAAAATAGTCATTTCTTTCATCTTGAAAGAGCAATTCCGGAACAATTTAATTGTTTCCGGGAAGTTTCATCACGGGCAAATGTGAATTTATCTCTTCACCACGATTAACATTTGCTTTCCACACACGTTCGCGCAAGTGTGAGATGTAGGTTTAAATAGTAGGTACAAAAATACATCGTTTTTAAGAGTAAACAATGCTTTAAGCACAATGAGAGTTTAAATCTAGGTGATAGATTCGTTTTTGGCACGACCAAATATGGACGTATTTTCAGCACAACTTCGGGAACGATTTAATAAGTGGGCGCGTATGACATTTTACGAGCACCCATAATTTTCCAACACACCCCGTCTCGCTCGTAAAGAATGGAAAAAAGGGCCGAGGCCCAAACGCGCCGAATGCAATTCCGGCCCGTGTCTCCAGATTTATGCATCAGATGCCCTTTATTTCTCCCTTTTGAACGTCGCTCCGCGTCGCGTCGGCCGTCGCTCCATCCCTCTGAGCCAAACAAGAAGGCGTTTCTTTTCGTCCCATTCGCCCGCCAACGTGGCCTTCGCCTTAACTAGTTCCGGAAACGGAAATAAGTTTGCGACCGTCTCCGCTGAAAGTGACAAAAGAAAATTGAGTTTATAATTTTAACGACACAATCAAAACTTCTCCATTAGACCAATACTTATTAAAATTGTCGTTGTTTGGTCGTCGTGGTTTAGCTACATCCTCACGTAAAGAACGACAAATTAAATAAGCACTTTTGTCGCCTCGATGGGTTCAGCCCCCGTTGGGGGGCGTGAACCCATCTAATCTATACTACGCAGGAAATGTGGTGCAAGTTCTCACATAAACATATGTCCTAAATAGAAAATGTGGTGCATTTTTACACATGAACATACGAGTATGTTCTAAATAGAAAACGTGATGCAATTTCACACATAAACATCTGTTCTATATAAGAAAATGCGGTGCAAAGTCGTGCAAGCTTCGGTCAGAATTAGGTAGCGCCAAAATAACGTAACGTCCCAGTTTCCAATTTACCATCGATCGGGCGAACCAATTCCTCTCCCGGCTTCCAGCAATATAACTGCAATCGATACAGTATCCCAACTATTTGAACAGTAACTCCTGTCGGATAGTCCGAGCAATCACCAAGTTATTCCGGCCCGATCTTCTCTATTTTCGGGGAATATAAGCCCTCCAAAAGCTGGTGACAATGGGGCCCTCCCTTGAGCACTTCCTCCCTAGCAGCATATTCAGGAAGTTGTGATAGTCAAACAGTTGTTTATTTTTAAGAAGTTGCTCACCACTACGTTATTTTCAACCAATAATCGAACAATCTTCCAAAGAACTTGTTAAATCATAGACAATACGCAAAACGTTCGAAAAACTCGACTCACCTTGAATTAATCTCCCGGCGCCTCCACCAAACTCCATAATTGGAAATTTATTCTCTACAGCAGCGTTTTTCAACCTGTGTTCCGTGTGCACTTCTCAGGGGTCTCGCAACTGTTTAATCTGTATTTTTTTAATTAGTTGGGATTGCATGAAGTATTCGTCCAGCTAGTGACATGAGCATAAATAAATGTCCGTGCGCATAAATGAATTTATGTGCGCAAAGTCCAATTTTAAAAAATGGTTAGTAAAGTGGTTTAATAGTGGAACGACTTAGCGCAAACAAGTTTACTTCTAGTTAAGTAAAAACCATTTCTTCTTTAGACATCCGAAGACAAGATTGTTATGCAACCTAACAATTTCTCGATTCCTCCCAATCGTTTACGGTACCGCGCCCCATTAATCCAAGACAAAGAAGACATCCGCGCACGCCACTAGCAGGAGCTGGTCCTGGATAATCTGGAACTCCATTTAATATACATACACTAATTAATTACAATTCCCGGGCGTATTGTCCAAATTTACATACATCAAAGGAATATGCAGGCTCTGCGGCGAATCGATAACTTTAATAGTTCACGTGCTGAATCCCATTTGTTTGCTGATTCAAAGGAGAAATTCCCGAGACGGAGCCTCGCAACAGTCCGCACGTGAAATATGTATTTTATTGGTTGGAGGAATCCGGCGGAAGACGCGTGCTGGTAAGTAATTGGTTTAATAACTTGATGTAGCAGTGCCTATGCTGCTAACGTTATTTGTATTCAATTACGGGACAGGTTGGGGGGTTTGATTGCCACGTGGCACTTACGCGTCCGCATATACCTAGACGGTGCCTTTATACGGCGGCGCCGCCTAAATTCGTCGGTTCAATTAAATCATTCAGTCCCATAAAACTCTCTGGATTAAATCGAGTGATGGTTCCAAATCAAACGAGTGCAAATCTGCGTCGGAGTTGGGCTGTCTGAATCCGAGCACTTAAAATAGTAATATAATTATCCTGCAATGCACTAATTGCGAAAGAGGACAAACAAAATCTGCTCCCGCCTTATAACGCCGCCATTAAACAAAACTACCCCATTCCCTGCTTCCGGCAAACTGGCAATTCCAGTCAGTTTAATGGAACGGCTATTTGAGCGGAGTTTTCATCGATCAAGTGCATCGGATCGCCCAGTGGGTTTTCGCGTAATAAAACTCGCCGGGGTCGCCTTAACAGCACACAGTTGAAATCTTCAAATATTCACGAGCTTATGCGGAAGAGGGAACATTACTTCGAAGGTGGGATGCCGTTTCGGGCCGTATCTCGGACGATTCGTCATCCATTTTAGGGCTGCTTTTTCATTTTTCCCCACCCGCAGGAAACGGGCGCCAGTTGGTTCGGTGGGGCCATATTTCTCGAAACATTCCCAACGTCGAATGCCCTCGGATGGGGTTAAATAGAATTTTTTCTGCTTGGACTTCGGGAATTTCCGGCGCCCATTTGTTCTGGCGCCGCAGATTTATGCGTATTTCCTGCAGTTCACGTCAAAAATTACTTCCTCTGAATTCACACTGTGCGAGGGAAAGCGCGGTTGGAGAAATAGGAAACCGTATGTGTGTGTATGTGCTGGGTTGACGATTTTCGTATAAATTATAATCATGACACAGAAATGCCACCAAAGACTAATATAACACCCTCTCATTCTCAAATGATCGCAAACTTACCAACGAATATGCTAGGTATCATAGGTTTCACAAAAACTCTTCAAAATTGAGTGCTCTTTCATTAAAACAAAACGCAATCATGATTTTATATTGGGAAAGTCTTGTTGTAACATTGATCTTATTCAATGGTGGTAGATAAAAATAATAATTAATGTCACTAGGTACTTATATTATTTATATTACTTATAAATATTATTTCATTGAGGAAAAACTATGAATCACTTCAGCCTACAGTGAAGCGGCATAAATCTGTATTGGAGGCTGGAGCGAATTAATTCCCCGGCGCCTCCGCCATACTCAACAATAGTACAAATTCCTTTCGTTTCAACGAAACTAAAATGGTCGCACCTCTAGAATTTAATGGACCCCTTGGTTGGGTCGCATCCCCAGGCAACTAATGCTGCAAATTAATTCAGTGCCATCCACAATAGTCCTCGGCAAATACTAGCAAGTTTATGGGACCGTCATTAGGGCATTTATGCTAGGATCAAGTTAGATGTAGGTATGTAGCTGGATTCAGGCCGCGCTCAAGTACTACCCACCCATGCTCCTGTATTCCGTTTGCTCTGCAGATATCACATTAACCCGTCATTGTTCGCCTGAGCAAGCTCTTTCTTTTTTCACCCGAAGAGAAATCGGAATATTCCATTCGACGCGTTCATTTTACGATGATATAAACTTACTTTCTCCTTTCGTTCGGCTCGCGAGAAAGTGCTGAAACTGAGGGAAATTTGATGCGCGCCGAGCCAAATAAATCATATTTTATCGTCCCCTTTAAAATTGGGCTTATCCCTTTCGAAAGTCCTCTTCTCATTGAGACTTAATGGTGTTCCTTTGTGAAAACAAACAGACGGAAAGAGTGCTATTCTAACTAACAATGGATATGCAAAACAATTAGATACTTTTTCGCGCTGAAAATATTTTCCCCTAGTAAATTCTGTGCGAAAAAATTTCGATCTCACGCCAAAAACGATTCTTTACTAGAAAAAAATACATCGTTCTGGAGAGTATAATAATAGTGTGGAGAATTATTATTTTTACCACAAGAAAAGTAATTATTTTACCAGAAGAAAAATTATTATTTCTAGCTGAAAAATGTGGGAAAAACAATTCTGCTCTATCCCTGGGAAAAATTATTTCATATCAGTTTCCTAGTGTGACATGTTTTGATATTTGTGGAATTCGAGTTTACAGTACTAAGAGTCCAGTTCGAAGCATCCACTTTGTAAATAGGGGATGGAAACGTCACGGCATCGCGGACGACCTCATTTGAAACAGATCGTAATGGGAACGGCCTCCACAACAAACGGCTCACACTCCAACGAGTCCGCAATTTACGGCGGTCTATTTGTTCAATTTCGGTTTGAGATTATTGAGCCAGATACCTGCACAGCATCCCCCGTTAATAAATACTCCGCGATATCCAATTTTCAATATGCGACCCGCAGCTGCGGAGGAGTGAATTTTGTTAATCGAATCGGCGGTCGCTTAAATGACTCGCCATACGTGATTTAGGGCCGCACTTAACCAGACGCGCTTCACACGTGTGTGTAGCATTCAATTAACGTCGCATTCGCAAATGAAGCGGTTGATCCTGATGGGGTTGCAAATTTATTCGGATTGAACAAGCGTAGAAGGTTGGGAGGGCAACAGGACGGGTTATAACAGTGAGCTTTTTTTCAAAAAGCAATAATTTTTGTCTTAATGTGTCAATTGACTGCTCTTCAAATCTGAAATAAAAATGTCTTTGTTGTAATATGCAGACGCCTGCGAATCCCAAATCAACTCAACGTTCACTACGTTGTTTAGCCCAATAATTCTAAATCTGTTATAAATCAACTCTGCTACGTTGAAATTAACCCTTGAATTCCAAAATAATGAATTTGATTCTGTGAATTAATAAAGTAGTCATTATCAATAAATTAATTATTTTATAAAGCAATGCGCTTCCTAAATACTGTACACACAGCAAAGCTCCAGCCCTCTTATCTCTATTGCTCATATCCTCAAACGAGCTGACCGACTCCAGAGTTCCGTCTAATGCAATCACACTAGGGTATAATTATTATTGCCAGCTAGTCCTGCAGCGTCCTTTACATGTAATTAAAGCGTATTCTCCTCGTTCTATTGGGGACTCAGATGAGTGTGCCCAAGCTTTAGCCAATGCATCTAATGCGGTCACTCTGTTTTGACGCCGACTAGATACTAATTAAAGGGCGTTATTAATTGACTTCCAAACTAGTTGAAGTCGCGCGACGCTGACTGCTATTATAACTTGCTTATATGGTGTGGATCCACTTGTGCTCGCAAAACGTGCTCATTGTAGGTCCATTCATGTGCGATTGCGTAGAACTAATAATTTCTTAGTTGCAACTCTGAGTAAAATTTACATAATACCGTTGACTGAACAGTCACAATACACAGTATTTCATCAGATCATACGACCAGCCCATTAGGGTAAATAAATAATTATTATTATTCTGATCATACATGCACGTCGCCATGAATTGACGCATAGTCGTTACTATGCCAAAAAGAAACATTAGTGGAGTTTTCTATCGAGTAAGAAAAGAAAGATATCCCAGAATCGAACGAAAAAATAATGCGGCTCGAGGGACCAAAATGATAGCACCCATTTTCCTCTTCAATTACCCGCTGCGCGCTGGCTGGTTGAGTTCCGGAGAAAAATGGGGAATTCGTACAACTTCCGGTAATTGATCCGCAGGAGAGTTGGCTGCCGGAGGCTCCAGCCCTCGGCGATTTATGTATGGCTTTATATGATAAAGGGCTCCTTCAATTTTCCAATACATTTACCCACCTTTCAATGTCACGGAGACGTTGAGAAAATCCGATAGTGCCACGCGTCGCAGGTGGAGCACGTACGATCGCAGAAAAGAGATAGTGACTTTGCATGGAGAGTCATTAAAGAAAGCGCAACTCTTTAAAATCAACACGCAATACACTCTAAATTGACGTTGGAGCCTCAACGGCCAAATCAAATCTTTCATCCATTTTCTGTGCAACTGTTACTTTGATTTTAATTTATTACCACCAACTGAAGCCTAAGCACGAAATTCAACTTGACGTCAACAATACCGATCGCAACGTTGTCCTTTAATGTTATTTAAGAAAATTCCTACAACACAGGTATAAAACACCGAGAGGAGAACAACAGCTCCATAATTCGCAATTTAATTAAAGACTCCCGAGTCCTTTTAGCGCAAATGAATTTTCCAGGTTCATAGATTACGGACTTGATAATTAGTTTTATTTGTGCGCCTCCTTGGTCTTTTAGCAACTCCAAACAAGCGAACTAACACCCTGCAAACGACCCCTTAGAACTTTGAATAGGATATGAGAGCGTTGCTAGCGTGCAATTTACTCCAAATTACGCCTGCAACACCCCAAAACTTCCGCTTATTTTTCCGTCCCTCCGACCGTAATTGCGTTCGAGAGGAATTAATCCGCGAGCAAACGCCGCCGTCTGCGATATGTTAAAATACGGGCCGTAATCCGTGGCAGGACGAAACTAAGACCACTTGGCACGAGCCCATTGTCCTTGGACCTGCAGGCGACATTCCTATCGTCCTTGTTATGTTCAAGCTCCCAGGCTCTCAGGACTTTACCCTTTCCCTTTACGCCCCCTTACCTCTTAGAATAACTGGCAGCCATGCTGGATTTCCTCTGTATACGGTGCAAGTGCTACGAAAGTGAGAAGTGCGCTGGGGTTGGCACACAAAAGATGCTGTCTCAGCTTTCGGAGTTAGAGCTGTGTGTACCCTATTTAAAGCGTTTTCCCGCGCTGACGCGAATCATATTTTCAAGATGAGTGTTACAATACCATTTTTATTTCATTTCGTAATGCTCTTCCACCTCACGAACTTACCTCATGTTATATGTATTAAAAACAAGGAATTCACGCAGAAGGTTAGTGTTTAAGAAGATACTCAGTCCGATTTAGTTTAATGCATCATGTTGGCCACAACACGGGTTTTGCGGTGATAAGAAGACGACAAATCAGAAAAAAATTGGAAACCAACCCCTCCAAGTCTACGGGTGGTCCTTGAACCGAAATATTAATCGGCGTTCCCTCACGTCCGACCCATAACTCAGCCCCAGCCTCAAATAAACCGGTACAAAGACACTTAAAAAGGGAGGACACCCCAGTTATTTGAATGCAAGACGGCGAACACCTCCTCCTCGGAAGCTTTATTTTTGCCATTTAAGTTCTTCGGATGCTCCGGTAGCAGTATGCAATTTCCTGTTGTGGAACGGCTGGGGGTTAGGTTGGGTGGCGCATCCTGTATAAATGAGGTGGACCGAAGTTGCGCGGCTGCGGAGACCGCACGTTTTATTCCCTCATAATCGGATTTGAATTTCAATTTCAACTTTTGAATGAATGTGTAATATTTGAAATTGGAAGCTGGCAGTTTGGTTGTTTTTTTTCCATTGGGAATAGCGTCCGGCGGGTTTTAGTCAAAGTGAAATAGTTGGTATTTCACTTTTCGAAACAGATCATTTCACCAAACTGATTAAACTTCATGCATATTTAACATTATTCGACTGATGGTATTCTTTTCGATAATTATTTTATTTTTTAGTTGCACTTTACAGCACTTTTGTAAGAAGTTCATCATATATTAGCTCATTTCCACTGTTTATGAAAAGGGGTGGTCAGGGCGATGAAATTAAGGGAAAAATAACAACAGTACACAAAGTATTTTCGAGGGGTTGGCTACATATGTTTGCTTAGTAACATGTAGCCATTCGGGGTGCTCGGTTACCACAAAACCTAAATAAATAGGTTCAAGTGAATGGCGCAATGGGTTTTATAACGCTTCCAAACTAAATTAAAATAACACATTTTGAAGTGTTCTAAAAGAAAATATTTCTGAACTGACTGGACGAACAAAGGTGCATATTATAAAGTCCAGAAATAATTACAATCTTTAAATACGTTCGTCAATGTGGAGAGATCCCCTGGAAAATTAATGCATCGAAATTCCTGCAAAGCACGAAAGGACAGTCCGTGTCATTTTATTTCCTGGGACAACTCGTAATGGAACTCGAAATAAGGAGTTGAAACTCGGCCCCCCTTCTGATTTCCCCATCCGCCCAACAAACGTTGGAAAACACATTTTTCCCTACGATTTGGGCCGTCCGCGGTTCGGGAAAGTTGGATTGCACGCAACGGCACGGGACAGCGAGGGGGAAGAGTTCGTGATTGGATATCAATGCCGGCGCTCCGACGTCCGAAGGAAAGTTGGCATCGAAAAAGTTTGCCGTCATTGTGTTATGAGTGCCGGGCTCCGGATGGCTGACAGCTCGGACGCTCCTGTTGCAAACTAACTTAGGGAAACTTGCGCTAGATACGTCTAATGTAATATTTCTCCGCGTTTGCAAGACGCTGGCTGGCAACTTCACGGAGGTTTTTGGTGACTATAATGTGATTGTGGGCTGGGACCGGAGGGCTCGCCTTGCTCGCGCCCTCGCCGTGCGCCACATTAAAATAGTTCCGGGGTTTGTTTGCATATTGTTATAACGACCCCTAGGCGGAGGAAGAGCGGGTGGCGTTCGTTCGAACTTCAAGAATGCTGCTACAGAATTATTGTATTTTATCAAACAGAAAACTATATCTACAGATCCGGCGATTATCAAATGCCGGTGGGGTAGTATTTTATATGAATATTACACGATTTAGCCGCCATACGAATGGTGTCTATGGTATCCTATAGAGTAGTTAGTAAAATATCGAAAAAAAAATTGTATTAAATTTTTTTAAAGAACTGTATGTGTTCTGACATTTTTAAAAGATACTACGTACTCCTTTCCACCAACAACTCTACTATCATTACCACCATGAAATTATATTCATTCTATATAAAAAATTATGATGAATTGTTTTTCCAACAGACTGTATTGAATTTTACGTGATGGAAGGTTGCCCAACTTTAAGAATTAAATATCCCCAAAGCAAAGTAACACGAGAATTTGAGCAAGGAAATCAGATCCATCCAATGCGCTCGGTGCGTAAGCTCCAGTATACGCCCTTCTAATCCAGGAACCATCAATCTTCATTATTGTCTAGTTAGGAGCGTGCAAACTCGATGCCTCATCAGAATAGGTACAATAGCAATTGGGATTGATGTCATGACCCACGTCAAACTTGCAAATATAGATTAAGTTTCCCTCGTCCTCGCCCGAAATTTTATTGAATAACAGGCTCAGAGTGGAAATTGAAAAATCCCCTACGCCTGTTCCCTCTTATTAAACAGATATCGGCGCATCAATCTCTATCAAGCGCCTCGGATATACGGCGGATCATGCATGCCGAATTAAGTTCTTAACCAACGGAGTGGGTGGGTCGGTGTAGGGGGGAGGGTGGAAATATATTGAACCGACCTCGTCCCTTCAAGTTTAAGATAAATAAGAAAAGTTCCGGCCAAATTCTATCATACTAGCCGGAGATCTATGGGGCCCTTTGTGCTAAATTGGTTCTCTGAGTTTGCATGCTCCGGGGGAGGGCGGATTTAATGGGGGAGGAGTGCGGGCAAAAACGGGTGGACAATGCGCATATACAGATGGACATTATCTCTGGCCAGGTCATATTTCACTTGGAGCGTTTGATCGTATCCGCAAACATGTGTTACTCTTTACACACATAACTTTACTGCTTTTGGAGCGGTTACCTGTGTTTATGCACACTTTTTCCCTAATAAAATTTCATTCTAATTATAATTTGTGCTAACATTCCGTTTTAATAGTTGTAATTTCGAATTAAATTTATGTTCTGTTTAAATACTCTTCAAAACGAAGTTTTGAAACAGTATATATTCGTCATTTTTTAACATAACTATTGGTGGAGGCGCCGGGAGATTAAATCAGGAAACACGGTATGCCATCCCTTAGTCACAATTTTCATTTCGAACTATTTTTTACATCTTAAATGTATTCCATACTGCAATATATATTTACGATTAAATAATTACAAGTGTAATTTACACTCCAACTTACTTAAACCTAGTTTTCCAACATCGATTTGAACTTAAATATTTCCACCATCCCGCTTGGCGTCATTTAGGGCACCTCCGTTGTCATGCAAAAATTAACATCACGTCGAATTCCACACAAGGGTTGTAATAAAATGTTTTTACGTTTTTTTGGCGCGAAGAACGTCCGCTCTTTTACAACCGTTCCCGGTTTATTTTTATTATTATATGCAAATCCGTCACAATTTAACAGCCGGCTAGGACTCTTCCCTTGATGAATAAACCGCCCGAGACGTGGGAAGGAGTAGACCCTCGATCCCCGACGCAGAAAAGATCCCCGGGTGAGGGCGACCAAGTTCCCGTATGCAAATGAAAATAGCGGACCATAAAATTACAGTGAATATAATGTTCCACCGTATACGTAACGCAGGATTTTTGCCCAAAATTTATGGGCAACGGTACACGCTTTCCTACTACGGGCGTCCTCCTTTTGCCCGAGTCCGTAATGAGAATGGATCCCCTTGAGGATTTGTATTTTTGTGGGGATATTTATTCTGCGGGCGATACATTTTTGAACTTCCTAATGGGATTCGGGAATTAAAACGAAGCACCCACTTTCCCGCATCGGGCTGGATTATGTTTACGGCAGTTTGGAATTTCTTCACCGGGCAACGGAGGCAGTTCGTTTCAATTCTTCTCTACACCGTCCATTCGCCACTCGTTAATCTACTTTAGCATCTTCCTCCAAATTCACCCGTTACCCTCAAGTTATCATCAAGATTTGTCTTCCTATCTAATATCAACGCAACCACCATGTTTTCAACTTCCACTTGCCACTCACCTTTCACTAACTCTGATTTTCACTCATCGCCTCCTTGTCCACTCACACACACTCTCCCTTAACTTTCAACCCTTTCACATAATTAGGTGCTCCCTTTGTTCCAAAATATGGTACTTACCTATAGGTACGTTACTACAAAAATAACGTTGTTATGCGTAGGTGCCATATTTAAAATTAGATGGGCCTATGTGTTCTCTGAAGAAATGACCCGGATGAAATATGAAATAATTAATAGAATAAAAATAAAATAAAAAATAATAATATAATATGTAGTTCATTTCTCAAATCCATTGCACCTTATCGATACCGAAAATTGATTGAATACCCCTCATCTATACCACTCGCCCTTAATCGCAAACTGACCGTCCACCTTCCACTCGCCATCCACCCCAAACTCACCCTCCTCCCGCGACGTAAGAACGAGGCTCTCGTTCAGCTCGATATTACTGCAAGACTTCCGAACGGTTTTATTTACAATTTCTTGTTTTAGGGGGAGACGGAATCCCGGGGGAATTTACGGTTCAGCACATTCGTTTAATTGCGGACAAAGCTCCATTTTTCATCTGCTTTCTTCAGCGGGCGGGAATGCATCGGAAAAATTCCCATGAAATATTGTTGCGCTCTGGGGAAAATTAATAAGTCCCTTTCGCGATCCGTCCGGAGAAAAATTACGCCGATAATTGAAATAACTGTGCGATCCGCCGACCGGGGAATTTCTCTGATTCGGGACGCGCAATCCATCACTTTGAAATTGGAGGCGAAATAAATAACAAGAAAAGAAGCTTGGGAAATTTGGAGAGGCGAACAACCGCGGCGCGGGTGGATTTCCCGCACGAAGTTTCCACCCTCTTGTCATTGTTTTCATAGTGAAAATTCCGAATGTTGCCACATTTCTTCTCGTAATATCACCTCAATTTGTCACTATTTACTCCGCGGATTACAACATTCCTCAATTTTTGGGTTTCGCTTTCGCAGCCAAAAGCGAAGCGGAGCAGCGCACGAAAATAAAATTCCTGTTGCTCTAAAATGCATTCTGCATCCGACCAATTCGTTCGGAACGACTTTAGAATAACCGAGCCTGCGAAGGTATAGCAGAGGAACAACTTCTTGAACGCAGCCTAGGGACCAGCAATGAGCTATGCTCAACAACTGCACCGTTGCAGCAGACTTTGTTGCATGCGAACTACTGCGCCCTAGATTGCATCTGCATAAATGTACTCATACTTCATTTATTTAATGTTCAAGAGGAAAAAACCTAAACCCATATTCCATTTCCTGACTTACACAAGCCTCTCCTCCGGGGAATATTCTACACTGAAAACAGATAACTTTGTTCGTAAATTCCAAATTAAATTTTCACGAGTAATTGTTCTTTCTGCATCATTTTTCCGAACTCAAGAAGGGCCGAATTTTGCGATAAACATAATTCAAACGTTGAAATCGCCCTTCTCCCCTGAAAGGGCGGAACGACGTCCCCAAAGGAGACAATTAATTTGGATGATGCGTCCTCAAGGCCTTCATCTCCAACTTAACAAGTTGTTGAACTGACTCAGCGCCTAATTCCGTACAACCTCACTCCCCAATTTCCTGCGAAACGTATCCAGAACGATTTAAAGACCCTTACGAAGTTGGAGGGCTAATCCGATCAGAGGAGATGAAGATGGAGAATGGTACAATATCGCACACATCACGTTCCTTGTCGCGGAATATCCAATTACGAACAAGTCAATTACCAAAGTCCCTGCCAAACTTCACGATGATGGTCTTAGAGGACGGTTAATTAGGGTATTCGAAGGGAAAAACTCGGAAGGGGCCTGCGAAATAATCGCCAATATTCTACCAAATTGCGAAATCCATCGACCACTTCATCTCACGCCGAGCGTTCCTCATTCTTCAGATTGCAGGTCGTTAGCTCAGAGCTCTCCAGAAAGACAAAAGGCTCCTCCTCATAAGGGCCAGTTCACACCGATTTTTTCTTGAGGGCCATTCCCGTCGACGAGTCATTGTTTATTTTGAGGCTCCCTCTGTCAGGAATTGATCGATCAGAATCGCATTTTCCAACTGACAAACCTAATTCGAATGGTGGAAAATGGCGGGTGGAGAAAATTGCGTTATATTTCCCGTTCGCCCTGAACAGTCAAATCGCTGCGCAGCGCTGCCCGAAATTTTCATTTATTTTCCCAGTAATTAGTTTAGCCCGAATCGAGTTACCGTTTTGGCCAGAGAATTATCCGCATCTGTTCCAATTAAAGGATTTTATTCCCGCACCGGTTATCGATTCACCGCGTCGAAGGACCAGAAGGGTTGAAAGTTTACCGGAGGCCATTTTTCCGCGTCCGATTTAATTGATGGCCCGACCTGAGGAGAGTTAATATTACGTCTTGGTAATCTAAAGTTTACGCGTGCTGCGCGGGGATTCGGGAAAACTATTCCGCCATTAATTTTCATTTGGAAATTGGGGGAATTTTCGGGGGAAATTTCCGGTATATATTGGATAAACCTCCAGGATTTGTCGAGGGGGAATTGCGTGCGTTGGGAGTTTTCATTACGCAAACTGGAATTATATTAAAATGGGGAGCGACTCGTGTAGAAACGAAAAGGAAATATGTACTCGCGCTGAAATTAGTTTTCGTCCTATTTCACTGCTACTTTATGATATTTGCGTTTATTGCATATACTCTGTTAGAAAAAATGCCAGACTAAGCAATGCGAAGCTATAAAACTGCATGTTGACTCGTAAAAATTTAGGTTGTTTCTTTTTTGTTATAGGTACAATAATTCCTGATATAACCAAGGAATATGCACGCCATTCATGCAAGCTAAATAATGAATATAACATTCCTTGATGTCACAAATGCAGGCGAGCTAAACAATTTGTATGATCATCGGTGTGTAATAAACTTTGGGTACACACTCAACGAACTGAATATTTATTTGGTGATTCGCACAAGTTCGTTGATGTTTTGAGACAATGCTCTCCATTTCCAGTGGGTTCAACAAATAAAGGCCAAACAACGAAAATGGGCAAATTTCCTTTGATGTTCTACTGTAAATGTACAGTTGTTAGCTAACAGCTGATTTTGAACTGAAAAGAAAATATGACGAGGTTTTTTGGCCTATAAAGGACAGCATGCTGGTGTCCTTTCCAATGGATGAACTTGTGAATACTCACGGAAAATTGTACAAAATTTCCATGAGGTGACAAATGTCGCTGTCTGTTCTCAACTGGTGCGGTCCTCAATAGCCTTCGTCTAACCGAGGCGTTCGAGCCTCGGTCTAACCTGTGTCATTCTGCTATGCGCGTCGACTGCTCTTCCGTTACGTTTGCCGACAAATGTCGCTGTCTCTCTTTGACTAGTGCGGTCCTAGGTACCGTGGCCTTCGTCTAACCCGTGTCATTCTGCTATGTCCATCGATTGTTCTTCAGTGACGTAAAAAACTTTAACCGACGAAAATAAATCGAGTCGACCCTCTCGTCTACTCTTTTCTCTCTCACAGGATCCAAAAACGATTCAGCTGGCAATGATTAAAAATCTAACACGCAATTCGCGAGTTAATTGGTTTTCGACTTCCAGCTGATTAAGCAGCGCAGGCAATAGCCAATTAGACGCCCTAAAGTTGGACCCACGTGGCGCGGCGTTTAAAATCGAATAAGAAAAGCGAGAGAACGAGCGTCCCCAGTAAATCGCTTAATTTTAATCGACGGAGTCGTGGAAATGCACAGGCTTGTTATCATAAATAAATCAGGGGCACAATGCTCGGGAACAATATTTGGAAAGCAGGCGAACGCAAACGCGAAATAATTAGATTTAGCGCTGAGGGGCGGGAGTCGCCGCCTCCAGCGGCCAAATATTGTGCAACCGGAGGAACATTGCCGAATTTCAAGTAGTTGGCCGCTGCCACAGCCGCCTCCGACATCTCAGACACTTGCATAATATTTCAAACTCAATTATGTATTTCTCTTCGCCATAAGCAGGCGTTTATTTATTTACTCGTTATGGCCGGCAGGGGATTAGCGGGATGGAGGAGTCCCGGACTGTTCCACTCCAGGACGATCCGTCTTGCGAGCACTTGACGGGATGGGAAATTTATTTTCCGGAACTTAATAAGATGGCGCCGGGGTTGGGATTTCCCTTTTGAGATATAGAAAGGATTGCTGTATTATTTACTTTAGTCTCCTCAGACAAATTAGGAGGATTCGGTCGGGCGACTCCTTGCCTTTGTCGTAGAAGACGAAAAAAATGGGAGACTAGAAACGGAATCCTCCATCAGTACATTTTGAGGTTGCAGTTTGCTTTTTCATCTGGGATGTCACGGTAATTGGGGAATAGCATTTTCAGTGGTTTGGAGTAAATACTTATTACTAGATAGATATCTATTAATCCACGCTTTATCAACACAGTGATAGGTAATATTTTAAATTAGGAATAGATTTTTATTCGAGGAAAAAACATAGTTCGATTTGCTCCGGCGTCAGATATAAACTTTACTGTATTTTGCTAAAGTATAATTTATGCGATTTTTTCAAATTTCGTAATCATAATCCTCCCTAGCTTCTCCTAGAGCTCTAAACTTAGCGGGGACTTTCGTAATTGACTTCTCCATAATTGGATATTCCGCGACAAGGGACGTGATGTGTGCGATATTGTAGTATTCTCCTAGTTCGCTCCATACTGATCGGATTAGCCCTCCAACTTCAGAGGACGGGGTCTTTAAATCATCTGGATACGTTTGTCCCAGAACTTGGAAAGGGGCTGTGGAAAATTAGGCGCTGAGTCAGTCCAACAACTTCGAGATGAGCGGTTGCGGAGACACATCGTTCAAATTAATTTTCTCCTTTGAGTCGGACGCTTTGTCTCCGAACCACCAACCTATCCTCCCCCGCGTCAAATTCGCACTTTGACGCAAAATCGGACATTTTCAATCCGAGTTCTTAACATTCGACGAGCCCTCAATTATTAATGCACTCTTTTCATTCGTTTTTTACCTATCGAATAATTTCATTCGCCTATTCAAAACGACCGTCTTTGGTCTTTCCAGATTAACATTTTGATAGTAAATTGCACCAGTACCTACCTACATAGGTACAGTGTCCACGAGAAATCAATATTATAGGTAAAAATTCAAAAAATAATTGAGAATGAACACAAGCTTCTGGTTTCTGCTCTTACTTAATCTTATTTCTAGTACATTCGAATTTAAAAAATTTCTAGAGGGTGCTGATAAAACCTCAAGAATTATTTCTTAATCAAATTTGTTAGGTTAACTACCTTTTCTGTAGAAGATATCAAAAAATATCCTATAGCTACTATATTTGGTATGTTATCATAATTTTTAATTCTGAGTAATGTTTAGTAAATATTTGTCAACTCGAAATTTAGTAAGTTCTAGCTCAAAATAAATTGTTTGGCATTATTCCAGTCCAAAAACTATTTTCTGAGACAGTCCATCTCTAAAATGAAGGGTAATTCCTTCCCAGGCCATTTAGGGGATTCAGGACAGGGAGAAATTTTCTTGCGACTCCACAAGAGGCAATTATACCTAAATCAGCCCGACTTTCAGACGAGCAAAAACGCATATCTGGTAATGACGCGAGTAAAACGAAGAAAACGGTCGTAGTACCTACCCCCTAATAGGAGGGACGATTATTAAGGCGCTGATAATGCAGCCCGGCCCTTCTTTATCATTAATCTTTGTCCCAACGTTGAACTTGGCATTCGGATGAAGGGGGATGTAATTTTCCTCGGAAATGAGATCGTAATTGATTCTGGTGGTCGCGCCTGGAAAAAATAACTCGAATTAGTCCGGGCTGCTGTAAACAGTTCGTAATAGCAAGGGAAACATTTTTTTTTTGGAAGGTGACTGTACGTTTGAAGGGGGGATATTGTCCGAAGAGGATAATTAAATGTGAGGATTAATAACGATATTATGAAGCGCTGCGCGGGGAGTACAAAGATTTCCCGAAAGTCGGAGCTGTCGAGGGAATTTTCATTCAGCGGGAGTTTAATTAGTGTTCGTAGCATTGCTGGAAAACTATAAGTAACTAAGTTTGAGGAATTCCGGTATTTGCATTGAAATACTACACATTTTTGAACCATTGTTTTGATGAATATTTCAGTTGGAATTAGAGTCTTACGGTTAATATGTGGCCTGGAAAATTGAATATTGAAGTATTTTTTCTTCAAATATGCATTTATTAAAAAATCTGGTGAAAGCTCAACTAGTAAAATGCTGGTATCTGCTTTGTAATGGTATTATTAGATTCGATGCACTGTAAAAACTACAATGGAAATGAAATTGTTGATTGAAAAAAGGATACTTTGAAATCACGAATTCTCTTTTGTGATTCGGACGACATCCACATTGTGGACCTGCAAGATGAGGGGTTGAAATGTAATGTTAGTAGATATAGGGCGAAACCTCTAATAATAGTCTGTGAAGTAGGTGTACCTATAAAATAGATGGCGCAACTGTAAAATAAGTGCTCAATCTGTAGAATAGACGGTTAATGGTGACCTGCAACGCCATGACTATTCTCGAGGAAGGAAAAACGCGCGTATTCGATAGATGGCGCCTCATTCATCCTACTGAAAGGTTTGTATCTAAGTTACAAACGGTTATTAGGACAGTGTAGTTCAGGTATTGAATAATAGAGGGAAGAATATCAGATGCCTTTTAAAATATTTAGGATGAAATTCGTATTCGTTTGAGGAGAATCCAAGTTTTGCATATTTTCCATATATGCAGGTAGTCAGGACAAATGCCAGAGGGTCCGATGGACACGATCTACATCTAAAGAATCAGTCTTCATCAATTATTATAATTCAACAAGAATTCTCACAGTGCATAGTGAAAAACAGCAACATTTTTAAGCAGTCGGTTTTGAGAGTGTTGAACTCAAATGGCCACCTCCTCTATCAACTTAACACAAAGAGGGTCCTTCTGTTCGCGAGGAAAAAGCAAATGATCCACGCACAATTAACGCAGTCTGGCCTAGGTCATGAACCGGAGGATTCGATGATGCTGATGGGGCTTCAAGCCCGGAGGCACACAGTAGCTCAGCCAGGCTGGTGGCTAAGCAATCATTCGCGGAATGGTTATGGATAGCTTGTAGACGCGAAGTGCTCGACTTTCAAGGTCAGGGGTCGAGTGCTTCTTGTATTCTGCAGGGACACCACCCCGCCACCAGTTGGAGCGCACGTGTTCCAGAGGCTGCTGCATGCCGAACCATATTTGACATTTGGATGCTGGCTGAGGAGCAGCATTTACTAATTTGGTTTCGAGCCAAATTTGATACACATTCCAGGTTTGGTCTCAAAATGAGATCAATAAAAGGGATGGCGGCGGAGCAGCCTTCTGTCTAAATAAGAAGAGCTGCTGCTTCCCCATAAAATGAAACAAAGATCAATCCAGGCGCTGGCTCGAGCCATAACACAATGCCCCTTTTGTCCGGGCAGGGACGGACTGGGAAGAATTCCTGGGAGCTTTGGACTCGAGGGTAAAGCTTTGATCGTAGCGAATGGTAGTTTTACAAATCTTTTATCTAAGTTGTTGTTTCTGCTAACTTAATTTTTCGATAGTGTGCAGTTAAAATAAAACACGGGCCAAATGGTAACGAAAAGTAAAACGCGGCCACTTAACGTCAACTAAATGGGAATTAACGACCCAAATTGAAAATGCGCTGTTGAAAGATAGACCTGTTAGCGACCGCAAGTGAATTCAACTTGCGAATTATGCGCGGCACTTTTAACGAGCGGTTTGGGCCCTTGATTGGCGAAACGGAGATTAATTCGGGCCAGGCTGCGTTGCATTTTATAGCCTAGGTTCGTCCTTGCGCCGAGTCGCGAAAAAATCGGAATTTTCAAGTATTTTGTTTTTTCGTTGTGACACAAATTTATTCCAAACGCCGACCCTGAGCGGATCGCGACATCGAATCGCGATGATTTATCCGAGTCCTTTCTGCAATTAAACGCGGAGAGACAATTTACCTGCGTCCTTTTCGGTATTCCCTTCGGTTTCTGATTGTATGTTATTAGTTTCATAGAGAGCCATTAATTATTCTAGTCCGTAATTAGCCATTTAAGAGCTCACATGTTCTGCTTCATGACGGTTGGGATTTAATAAATTTTTTTACTGATGGTTGGGTGATTTGCTGCATCGGTAATGAGATGATAACTGCGTCGCGAATGGTAATCACGGTCACATTTTATCCATTGATAAGGGAGCTGCGTTCAGCTGCTGTTTTTGTAATCGTCGAGGAAGAAAATTTGAATATGGATCAAATTGTTTCTCTGTCCCATGATAATGATCGTTATAATCGGATCTTTCTCTTGCAGCCGAAGGTAATCAGAATTGTGATAGGAAGACGTGACAATTACCGCGGCCTCCGCGGATAGAACATAAAGGTCAGGATCGTTTTTATGCTCGAACGGGGAAAATGGGCTATTTTTACATAAATTTGCATCCGATTCCCTGCAACTAGAGACGTCCGAACGAATAACTCCTGCTTTGGATCTCGTTATGCGGTTTCTCATGGGTGTGAGGCCATTACCTCTGGAATCCGCAGGATGTGCGGAAAATTGGCCCCAGTCACAGGAATGTCGATCGAACGCAGGAGCCGTTCAGCGAAAAATTTATTTATGAAGGCATAGAGACTGGGATATAAATAGTCGGTCTATTTAGAATATGAGTTTGCTTTGTCGCGAAACCCTAATCAAAACAATCCGCAGACCTTGATCTTTGCTAATACCTTATTCATCAAGGCTGGTATTTGTTTTATTTAATCAGGATTCCGCTCGAAGCGGCCACAAAGTACCGAGTGACGATTCCCAAAATTTTAGGGAGGTAGGGTAATGTGCAAAATTATCGACGGTTTGCAAAAATAACGACGGAAAATAGGTGGTTTGCAAAATGAATTGTCCCGCTGAATTCCGCTTAGATTTGTTCACCACCCACTGGTAGGTTTGCAACGCTCGAAAGAGCCGTACTGAAATCTTGCAAAACTAAGACGCGTTTTAGCATGAGGAACGGCTGTTCAACTTTCGCGTTGTAAGGAAGCAGAGCAACCTAAATTCCCACCCAAATAAGGTGAGTAGCTCACGGTGGCTGCGCCTGAAAACTGTAAGTACTTCACCTACTTTCTCGCGAGGAAAAAACTTTCGTTTCGTCTAGGCCTCGTCTCGGTGCTTTTCGAGCTTAAACTTGACCTCAAAGGACGAACTTTCGGTTTCTTTTACTGCTCGTCGCCTTTCACCAAAGCTCTCCGGAGCATCCGTTTGCCATAGGTCAAAATTCGGCGGCGCGCACTGAAACATCGGTCATTTCTCCAAATACGCCGATCGTCGCGATTATGCAAGGACTGCCCGGATCGCCGTCTGTATGGCCGGGCAGATTGAAATCCCCTTTTTGCGGATTACACAATTGCGGTTAATTGGAAACGTCCAAATAAATTGCCTGAATTATTCCCGCGAACGGGTTTTTTGCATTTAAAGTCGAAATTTATCCGGTGACGTGGCGAAAAACGGGCGAAATTTACAACCGAATCTGCATAAGTCGTTTAAGGAAATCGAGGCGAGTTCACGTTTTAGCTGCAGGGAAAAATGCCGCACTTTTATGAATGCAATGTGAATTCTGAGCGGATGGTAGGGGAGAACACGTTTTTCCTAGGCGCTAGATAAATTACAAGTGCGCCCATAAAACATAAAAAATATCCAATCACGCGACTCGATATTAATTATGTGGAAGTATAATCTGCGGTGGAAGGCTCTTTTTTTATCGAGCCGTTGCACGTACTCCGCGTCCTTGTTTTGCGGAATTCCTCGCCCGTTTTCCCGTCGGACGACAGGGATACAAGAATGGCCCGCGGGAGACGTGGAAACGAGATCGGACACCTCTATAGGTCAAGGATAAGCCGGGATTAAGGCTGGAAAAATTCAGATCCATCCTCGCGACGCGGAGAAACGCTTAAGGGGCGCCACCACAGCTCGCGTCACGTTTTTCCCGCGCCTCTACTAATCAGACACTCTCACGGACCCATAAATCCACTTTATGACGGCTGATTGTGCGGAGGAACGCGCTGAGGTGAAGGCGGCGAAATAAATCAACCAGTTTACAGCTACCTTTTGTCATTTGTCAACTTTGCGTTACTTAATCGCGTTATGTGGGAGTCGGTAGTATTTATTATGGTTTAGTGCGTATTTTCTAAATGACAGGGTTTGTGTTGTAAGTCGTCGATGCACAACCGTTGACTCGCTGCATATCGATACTTACGATACGGCCGGATTGCTCAACCCTTTGTTCTCATCGTAGCGGGGTTCTCACTGCTCTTCGATTTTCACTTCACCTTTCGTCTCGACAGTTTTCCGCGTTTTCTCCTCGCGTGGAAATTTTTCGAATGAATACGGTAACTGAAGGGTTAAATTATGGGTATTTGGACATCCCATACTGGCTGGTCGAGTCATTTGTTTGCATGAGAGGCTGCTTCTTCTTCTTCTTCAACATGTAGGTTCTTTTCATCAATTACTGATGTTTGTCTAGCCAACAACGCTTTAACATGAGAGGCTGGAGTCTTCAGTTTTCCATTTTGACTTTTGTGTGTAATTGTCGTTTTTTAGAATCAACACTTACTTGAGGCACCAATTCAATATGCCATTCTATTATCCTAGTGTATTTAAAAAATTTATAATTGAGAACGCGTCCCTTCCTTTTGTGGTTGAAGGAAAGTGAGAAAGCTCGATGCATTCAACATCCTAACCATTTTACGACAGTAAGAAAGCTCGGCGCATTCAACATCCTAACCGTTTTGACAGCGCTCCATCTCGCTGATTTTCTAGATTGTTCTCTCGCACATGTAGCCCTCAACCAAGAAGTGAATCTAGCCTAATTTCATAGCCCCTGATCCAACTTCCAAGAAACGTAAATGCATGCAAGCCTGAAGAGAAGTGACTCCCAAAATTTCCATATTGCTCCGACAAGCAAACAAGCCCAGAAGGCCGATTCCCCATCGGCTCAAGTTCAAGGCCCCCATCCTTACACTGTGAACTCGTACGTGACAGTGTTTGTACACGCACGCCCAAGCAACACGGTGATATAACAATTTTACCCGCCTGAAAAACGAAAGTTGCCTCCGATAAATAATCCGCAGGATTGCTATGCTAATGCTAATTGACTGATCCGCTCTGGTCCAGACGACGCAGTGCGATGCCTCCATTATTGACTAGGAAGAATCGAATCGACTCTATCGCCCAGCGCCATCCTCCTTCGAAAAACGGCTATGCTCCCATTTACATAATTACCTAGGGAAATTGGCTTATTTTCAGCCGCCTGCCATCATTAGACCATATTTACATTCCGTGCACAGTCCGTTTCTTGAGGAGACTTCCTCGCACCCTATAATATGCCATACTATTTTTACCACCCGGTATTTTTTTCATGAGAGTAAGAGGCGTATATGCAAAATCAGAACGACGAGGAGAATATTGAATTAAAATTTTCAATGTTAAAACTGAGACACCCTGGAGATGTCAAGATACTCCAGAAGAATTACAACACATATGTAATAAATTCCACAGGCGATGCATGCCGAGTGTTGTGTAAAAAGGAGGAGGACAATTATTAGTTAATTTTATATTACCGTTTGATAAGTTGAATAAGAAATCATTAAACTTCAAAGTATCGAGTTTACTCAATCAGACCATTTAGCCGGGTTTATAAGTATATATCCGCCTGTTACTTTACTCAGCGAGGAATTAAATCAAAATTGATGGGCGAAGACGATCGAAGGATGTGCGGGCCTCCGCCCACGCAGGTTCATACGTTGTTACGTAATTACTAGCGCCATGTGTTTGGTACGTGTTTAAAGATGAATTACTATGTGGATTAGGTGTTTTATGACTCGCAAAGAATTTTATTTTTGTTTTGTAGCTGCAGAGGAATCCTGCAGAGTAGCAACCTTGCTGATGCGAACACGTGCTGGGAGGCTGTTCACTCCTTTGCTGGATTTACACTCCTCTTTATTGTAATTCCCGACGTTTCATTCTCTTAAATCACTTCCGTTCGCAATCTGCGATTATCCGCGCAATTCGATGGGTACTTCCCGTAAAATGGCATTTCTGAATTTACTCCTTGATTTCTTTTTAGACTTCACATTTCTTGTCGGTCTTTATCTCATTAATTGGAACCTAAAAATGGAGATTATTTAGTATGAATAAAATTTTCTGACAGATAAGTCGTTTGATGTAGGTGCCCTCATTAGAACGAAATAGATTGATAATGACATGATACTATACGGATTGTTTTAATTGAGTACACGAATAACTTGAGTTTGATTTTCAGATAAAATGGTAGTGGGTAAAACCAAGTTAGATGTACATTAAATGAATAAATTTTAGAACAGACGAACTACTTACTACTGCATATTAAGAACGAGTGATTCGAAATATTGTTGTTGAAATTGGCTGGAATTCCTGACGATGACGATGAAGGTCGACTCGCCCAAGCCCACAACCAAATTTGGTAACAATAGAAACTGTGAGCTCCTGAGGGCGCGGGAGTCAAAAATAAATATATTACACCCCAACCCGAAAGTCCGGCGCGACAAAAAAGCCCAAACAATCGCGGTCCAGGCCAAAAAGGGCACAAAGAGGCACGCGATGCGAAATTTGGTCATGGATTCCTTTGTGGTCCGCTGGTAGACGACCGATCGGCATTTGAATTTGGCAAATGCGGTAAATGAACGCCATTTATAGATTTTAGCCGCCCGCTCTTCCAAATAGGCCCGGACGCTCGGAGGAGAAAAAGACGAGAAGCCTGGTCCATTTGCAATTCTGTCAACACAATGCCAGCACGTGGATAAACACCGGGCAAAAAACAGGTTGCCCGCCGATTTTTGAGGATGTATTATTCATTATGATCGGCGAAATAATGTGCACCTATAAAAATGGGCACGCGCTGGGCTCTTTTCGGCCGGCGGATTCGCCGCTTTGACTTTAAAAGGCGTTCGATAATTACTTTATGGGGACTCGCAATCTCATTAAGTTTGGAGCCATCCTCGGTCGTCCAGGCATTCGAAACGCCATCATTAACCAAAACAAGGTTTACGTCACTAGTCTAACCCTCGAACCACAGGCGAGGGTACTATATACCATTTTTAGTCTACGATTTAACTCTCTACTGCGGGCATCAGATCACTGATGTGTTCCGTTCCTCTTTGATTAGAATGAATATGCAAATACTACAAACAATCAAAACAGCCTCATTTCAAACGCTCGAACAACTGTCGATGTCGTCTGAAATCAAATGTATTGATTGGATTTTATTTTGAACAATGTAATGAGTTTATTTACGTACGCGTCCGTTGTGCCAGACCGGCCATGTGTGTGAATAATTCTGTGTCGCGCGGAGCCTGAGCCTAAATAGCGGCCACGCGGATTCAATTTTCAGAGCACCATCTAAATTTTGATTACGTCGCTGGAGCAATGGCTTTTCTTAGTATTTTTCACCCGGGTGGGGAATGAAGATAAGAAAGTCATCGGACGTCGTTTCGAGGACAATAAAAATTCCGCAATAAAAACCGAGAAGCGATGATAAATAGGCAGTCGTTTGTTTTCGAACGGCTACAATAAAATGTGGCAGATATTCGTGTGAGCGACTTCTTGCGTGCGATGTCCATCGCGTCGCGACCAAATTTGGGCCAAGAAGTCGTAAGGCCGATTGTGGAGCAAGGAATAGCAAATCGATATAGTTGTAGCATATTGTTCGGCTTGTCGAGGCGAGCGATTGAAATGAAAATATCGGTATTGTCCTTTATATGGATCAGGAGAACCTTTTGTTCGCCCATCTACTCTTGAATTTTCAATCGGACTCCTAATTGGATTTCTGTTGGAGTGCCAGCACAATTTACACATTGTTTTTAGTGTTTTTGATCCAATTTTATAAGAAAGTTTCACCACAATTACCGCAGAAATGATTCCACTTAAAATTCCAAAACTTCTGAAATTTCCAGTTCAATGCCTAAAATATTCCAATTCAACTCCAATTCAAATTGCAAAATACTCTAGGCATTAAACGAAGTATTATAAGTAAGGATCCAACTACTTATCAGAGCAAACGTAATTAAGGTGAGTCAGAAACTCCTAATTCTCATAATGAACTCCGAGAGATTACGCTTAAGTCTTCCTGGGTTAGAGACCTTTAACTTTTATCCGTTGAACAGTTATGTCACTAACCGACCTGTTATCACAAAACAACTGTTCACAGATGAATTAAAAAGGGGCCTCGGCGCAACAGCAACCACGAACTTACGGTTTCTAATTGCTTATGGCGATAAGAAAAACGACCTGCCCTTTTAAAAGGTGGACGACTGAATTATCAAATATAAGCTTCGTTGGAAATGGGAGAAATCGCCCTTCATGAAAATGTCATCGAAGACTTCAAAAACTGGTGTCTTCGGGTTGTGGCGAAATAAAGAGCCATCTGTTCGAGAGGAAAAAGTGCGCTGCCTAAAAAGGCACTAAAATTGCCGCGGAATGTATGGAAGAATAAGTGATTTATTGCGGGATTAATTGTGAAAGAAGTTGCTTGCTCTTAATTTCTAAAAGGGCATACAATACACCTGCGTCGGGGCAACTCGGCTGATAAAACAATGCTGCTCTCTGTTTCTTGGATGGACCATATAAGGTCCAAGCTAGACGACCGAGTGTCTGACTCTCGGGACTTCTTGGACTTGTGCTTTCATCCCTAAGAATTGCGTTTGTTGACTAAGTTGATGTTTTCTTATTGTTCACAATGCCAGTTGTAATCTGAAAAACTTGGCGTGTATAATCGAAAATCGTTGTCAAATTTCCAGCAGTTCTTCGATTACCACAGAAGCAGCAAAGTTAACAGTTTAGCGTTGACAATGTTGCGGTGTTTCAACCCAGACCGGCAATTACCAACGAAGTAGGTTAAAATAAGTCGTCGCACCTAGATAAGAACAATCAGTTGTAGGTCGTGGCTATTTCCGCGAGAAACTAAAAACGTTGACATCAATATCCAATAAGATTTACTCCACAGCGCCATTGCTAATTGCCAAGTTGTGATTGATGACGCTTTGAGATTTCTATCAGGAGCAGGTTTTCCACTTTTGATTCCAGCTTACGAACAAACGGCCGAGCTCCGCCAGCCAAATAAATTAAACGCTAATTGTATTGTTTACTGTGGTTTCCTTATTATTCATTCGTGGGTTCCATTTTTATAGTGTTGTTGTCCTAATCCTGTGTTATGTGATTGTATTTTGAAGAACAAAGTACATACAACTCAATTACTCCTAATTACTGAGGCGAACAGTATTTCCCAACTATAAAATTTAAGAATATATATAAATCATGAATTCAATTACTTACAATTATAGAATTTTTTTTTCGTTTTGTTGAGGAAATTGTATTTAACTTGCTTCTTCCAGATTTTTTTTTCTGATAAATGTTTATGCCAAACCTCTTTATCCAAAGTTTGGATGTTTAATATAGGGTTGGTATTTATTTCCAGGGTTCGCATTTGAATTTTCGCATTTGCAACCTAAACTCCCCACATTCCTAAGTATTTTAGTAGACCTTTGTCTCCACTCGAATCCCAAGACGACCGCACCTTGAAAGCTCGGAATAGGAAGAGGTTCTGTGGGAATAAAATCTTAATTTTTATTCGGCCGATTTTTTATAAGACAGGGTCCCTCCGACCCCCATGGCTATCTCAGCATCCATCTCCGGGCACAATCGGCATCGCTTTCTGTTTCATCCGCAACAAGCAGGTTGTCTTGTTCCTTCCTAGGCGATTGCATCACTGAATGAGGCCGTCCCTTCTTTTGATTGATGTTGGGTGCACATCGAAGGGCGTCAGGTGTGCAACTGTGCGTTTTTTATTTCGAAACGAGCTTCGGATCCAGTAGCATGACCGGGAGTTTTCATTTTTACCAGGTTATTGATGGTTTTCCAGCTTCCTGGTTCATTCTTCATCGTCCGGTATTTTTTTGCGACGTGGAAACATTTTCAGTTTAATTTAAAAAAAATTCAAACGTCAAAGTCATTAGTCTGCTAAACATCACATTCAATGCCATTCATTCTAGCATCAGTTTTAACATGAACAGATTCGAAATCATTGTCATCAATTCCAAAATTGAATTGAGTCATTTTTAGCATTATCTCGCGCATTAGGTACGTATAAATTTTGCTTCAGCCTCAGTCTTTGGCATGAGCTGCAGCATCAGCTTCAATATCTTATTCAAGATCAATTTAGTTCACTATCAGATTTTGAATCACTTTCAGAATTAATTTCAATAAGCAGATTTACATAAACGGTACCATCAGACACCGCTCGGGAATCTTTTGCAGCTGATTTTACATAAGTTCCACTGCCAATTTATTCATTACTTGCATATGCTACAGAGTCAGCTCTAACCATCAAGCCCAGCTTGGTCTTCTCCACCATTATCAGCATAATTTTCAGCGTCGTTTTCGGAATACTGTTTTGCAACGACCAGTCTTATAGCCACCCTCGCAATCCACCTTACTGTTGCCATATGGCGGAGGGTTGGATCTTTGACGAGTTAATTCGGCACCAGGTCCGTTCGGGCCCATAAAATTTCGTATGTACGCCCAAATAGGAAGCGACCACTCTGGGAATTATCGGAGGTTCGACTTCTCGCACATCGGCACATTTGCATTCCGTAATATTCGGAATTAAAAGGGGACCCGATGCGGCCGGTCACACCTACTCGGGCCAACATCGATGGATTCGGAAAGCGAAGCGAAGAGGTCATCATCCACCTTCGCACTTGCGTTCGAAAACAAACAACTCCTATGGTGGCCCCGGGGCAACAAATCTTCTGAGTCGCATCGTTTTATGGAACTCCTAAGGTGGACTAACTCCTCACAAAAGTACACACTTCTGCAAAATTGATAAAAAAATTAAACTACTGCCAGCGTGATACTGCGTAAATTTTCAGAGTTTAACCCTAAGATAGTACTGTTCAAATTGACAAATATTCAAAGCAAACTAAAGCTGGCCTGAACCTAAATTCGCAGAGATAGAACTTAGGTAATTCAAGCAGATCTTCGGTGAACAATTTTAAGCACAGCTAAAAACTGTCGATGGTCGTTGGTATGAGTCAAAGACATTGCAGAATCAATTGGGTAATCGATTCGGCTAGTAGGAATAGATTTGCATTCGCTACTTCCTATTCCCAACACGAACCTCTACGGACTGATGACAGAATGCAGCGCCTAAAAATAGAATTCTGCTTTAGAAATGAGTCTGTATCTTCTGATAAAGCATTTGCAAATTAGCTTTGATTAATTAAAAATGAACAATTCACCTCGAGTAATAAAGTTCTTAGTAATAAACCTCGAATGATCAATTTCGAAACAATGACAACTCCCAAATATTAAAATTGAAATAAAGCCCAAATTTAAAGTGAGCACTAGTAAAACCGAAAAATTGGTACCAATAGAAAATTTCCCACAATCCAGACTCTTATGAGTAGGATGTTGCTGCCATCGCACCAGCCTCAACCTTAGAGTGAGGAACTGCTAATTTCAATACGATCATAGAGTGATTGATCCTGTGATGTAATGAAAAATGATAAATAATTAGCGATCCGCCATCCGGATGTGTATCGTGGCGGCTCCTCACTGATCCGACCATCAAGCATGTAAAACAAACGGACAGCTCTGCTCGATTCGTACCTACCAGTTAATTTGAGGAGGAGAAACATAATTTGTATTATAGGTGCATTACCCTATGAAACTAGTTTGGTGGGTAGTTACGGCGAAGCGGACGGAGCGCACAAACAAAAATCCACCTTCAGAATGTCAGGTGAGGAATGGAAGAGGAAGTCATTAGAATTGGGGGGGCCAATTTGAATTTCAATAGTTCACCTGATCGTTGCGCTCGAATCCGGGGCGACATGTGTTCCGATAAAATTCCGTGTGGATGGAAGAACGGACGGATACCCCGTGAGGCCAGGATGAGATAAAAAGCGATGTAAAAAAGTCCGGAGGCAGAGTTCATCTTTTAAGAGGGGCATTGACCGTGGCCGTGTGCTTTCCTCCTGTTCGGTGGGCCCTTCCCCAAGGGTCAAGCATTGTTCCATCACGAGGGAACCCCGAAATATTCCATTTTTCGGGGGGAGTGGGCAAACTTTCTCACGGACACGGCCAAAAAATTTCATGGAGTAGGCAAAATTATAGAAATAGACAAAATATTTGATAGGGATGAGTAAAATATTTCGTGGTACTGCCATTGAATAAGCAGTCCTACTGCTTCACAATATTAGACCAAGGTTCGGACGAAATCTTTCACATGAATCTTGGGTCTGGAGGCCTAAATATTCCACTTAGAGGGGAAAATATTTAGCTCTTAGGATGAAACATTTCACAATAATGGACAAAATCTTTTAAAATTATCTATTAAAACTATGGTCTTCCTTTTGTTGACTGACGGGTAATTTGGAATCCAACAAAATATAAATTCAACTCACACAATCATAACTTTAATTCTTTTTATTTTAATGAGATTAGTTTGCACCTGCCAACCATCCAGAAGCCAGCACCCTTCCACTGTGAGGCTCAGCCTGTTGTGCACATTAGGCCAAGAACCCTGCAAGAACCAGACAGGCCTAGCCCATTGGGGCGTGTGGAATGCGGAAGATTTCTGCCTCCGAAGCCGGAGGCAAAGGGGTGAAATATAACGGGACGCCCCCTTTGGGTAAGGTTAGTGACGGGGACCCAACCCTTCTCCCATTCCACGCATCTACCTCTTCCCTTTGCGGACCGTTTTCATCGTTTTTTTGTATGAGTTTTTATAGTTGGATTTGGGGTCGTCCACTGCTTTTTTACGCTCGATAACTCAAATAAGTCTATCCAAACCCTAGAAGGTACAGAGATAGGGTTGCAGCCATTCCTGGTTAGTTTTTCTAGAAGATTTCATTCTAAAACCGACATATTCTTCAAGTCATGTTGTTAAATCATAAATTGAAATTCGCATCTCAACGAGTCATTCAAATTATCATTTTAAACTGCGCTATCTTCAGCAGCACGCGTTTCTCCTGAATAAGCACTTCTTGTAATATCACTCAATTCCAATAACTCATCCCCAAACAAGATCAATAATTGCTCCATCCACCGGCATTGGAGAGCTAATTCTGCAAGGAACAGCCTTACAGCTCAATAAAACATCATCTTTCTGATGAGGCAAATTATTAATTACCGGTCGGTTTTTACTGCTAGTGTTCTGTATTCGTATCTGTATCTGTTTGCATAAGAGGGTAACAGTTCCATTTACGAGCCCCCATCTCCCGCTGGATGTTTAGATTCCACCCAATTAAATTCCTCTGCGATATGATACCGATTTATAATGGAATGTGTCCCAATGCATTTGCCCAGTTCCCTTACAAGCAATTAACTCAGCTCTTCCCTCCGCCTCACTTGTATAAATTATACTGATAGTTCATTCGGTCCCTGCTTCCTTCGCAATTTTAGTGCGTTTAATTCTTCCGTTTAGTCCTTTTTTGTTTTTGCCCATTTGACTACTAGGCACAATTTTACGACCTTAACCAGCCTATTAAAGCTCAAGTTATCCCCTTGATTTGAGGCTAACCCCGAAATAATTCAGGTGATGTCCCCCCATGAATATTGAAAAGTAATAAAATCAGTATCCTGTATGAATTTCAAGAGTGAATCAGCATTTTCGAGCGCAATGCACTAAAACGTCACAAGTGGAAGTGAAAAATTTTCTGGAACGTTTCTCAAGTATCTTTTAGTACGGAAAGACCATGAGATTTTCAACACCCGAGTCACGTAGGCCAACAGGTATTGAACCCTCTAACTTAGCCAGATGACCCCAATCCAGAAAGTGGGTCAAACACAACCTAGTCAGTGACTAATCACCAGAAAATTTTCATCAGCCTCAACAGGTTCTTTGGGATGATGGCTCGGAAGAAACGGAATCGAATCCAATTTGTCTCCAGTTTATTGGACCAACTTACAAACCAACTTACCCCTAGTTAAATAAAATACCATTTTTTGGAAATAAATCTTAATCGTCTGATGTTAATTAACCCCTTGACACACGAATTTAGGCTATCTTACCAGCCTTTTAACATCCATTAAATCTTTGTATATTTTGTACATGTCACAGTATGTTTTGTTTAGGCCCAATTGGGAAAATTTTTGTTTTCCCTGAATGATTATATTCTAAGTGATGAATGCCGAAAGAGTTCTACCAGTAATTCTCATGAATAATTATTGCTTTCATGAGAATTTTAGACTAGCCTAAATTCCAGCGTGCGTTAAGGGGTTGAAAAAAATCGCTATCAGTAAATTTCGGTGCGAAGTAATTGTAAGTACCTAAATCAAAAAATTGATGACAGGACGTAAATAAAACGGCTCGTTGTAGCATAAAAAAATAATGTAATGATAATAAAGAAAATAATGGGGACTCTAAGGTGTATCCTTGGATTTACATTTTATGAGTCTGGAAGAAAGAACAGCTTATGTACAAGTTCAAGACGTCTGGGAAGGAATAGGTTCTGCTGTCTCCTCGAGGAACTTAATCTAAGCATAATTTAATAATAACAATCATCATTTTTTTCTTAATAATTAATAAAATCAACAATCATCAGTCTTGACGGATTCATCCAGGTCGGTAAAACAGGGTAACTTATGTGGCAGTGAGGGGATAGTACTTCAAGTTCACGTAATGGGGCTACGTTGATTGGGTTGTTGTCATCTGCAACAAATAAAAATCTCTTAGAATCATGAAAACCACATTTATCCTATATTTGTCATGATTAATTCATAACTTAATTCGCAGGCAGGGCTTCTCACGATTAATCGGCATCAAATTTTGCTCACGACTGAACAGCTTCTAATTTTGCTCACGATTCGAAAATTGAATCAGAACCGTGACAACCTTGCAATGCGGGTGGTTCGCAACGCATTCAAGGGGCAACCTTGAGGTGTATTTTCTAAATCTAAAGAATATGCATTTTTGTTTAGTTTGCTAAATAGTTCCCTTAGAAATAGCTCCATTATTCGATCGTTCGCAAACGCATAATGCCAAGGACTTGTTTTGTGGGACGTAAGACATCTTAAACTGCCAAGGATTTCCCTACACATAGTTTCTTGTACTTGGTAATTCGCACCAAGAAGTAAGGGTGGGTTTGTTGGGTTGAAAAGTGTTTCAGAATGCCAATTAAATCTGAAGGACTTGAGTTGTTTTCTTCTAATTAAAACTCAACTATAATGAGAAAAGTTAATGGATTTTTTCGACAGTTCCTGAAAAAATTTCAAAATTTCGATAGAAATTATGGGGAATTGCTTGTTATTTTTATTATTGGGGGTTATCCAAGATATTTTAGGGAAGTTTTCCATGTGAAATACCAGAATAGAGAAGCTTGAGGATTGTATAAAACAAAAAAAGAGATGCAAAAGAAGGTGGATGTAATGACAGAAAAGCAGATACGATGGTAATAAAGCTAGACCTGATGACAGAAAGGTTAGATCTGATGACAGAAAGGCAAGAG
>JAUIMY010000178.1:0-60802 GCA_033557855.1 Hydrochus callosus | reverse complement strand
CGTCCGGACGCAGCGTCCAATTTTTGGACGCAATGCACATTTTGGGACGCAGCGGCCGGACGCAGCGTCCAATTTTTGGACGCAACGCACATTTCGGGACGCTGCGTCCGGACGCAGCGTCCAATTTTTGGATGCAAAAGGAAAATAAAAAAGAGTATTTGAATTTGTGGTTTTATTCCAGAAAATCCCTTCAACCCCCCGAAAATAATAATCGAACAATCAAAACACGAGAGGTTGATACAAGTTTTTTCCTAAAACTAATTCTAGTACCACCAATTGAAGCACAATATTTCCAGTGCTTTGAAAACAATTAGAAGCAACACCAATCGTTTGATACATTTAGATAATCTGATAACATAAGATTCTAAGGGCCAGTTGCACCAACGTGAATTATATTTAATCATTGATTAAATTGGCATATTTGACATTTGTTACGTTGATAAACTGTCAAATATGTCAATTTAATCAATGATTAAATTTAATTCATGTTGGTGCAACCGGCCCTAAGCCCCCTATTCTGTAAGCAATCCGTTAAGATAAACGGTCTGTTTGATTACGTATGTCCGTTAAATAAGTACTGGTTTCCATATATACGTAATCAAACGGACTGTTTATTTTAACGGCTTGCCTACAGAATTGGGGGCTAAATCGGATGAAATTCAATTAGGCGATAAATTAAACTATGTACTCTTAAAAACTAACACGATGAAACTACCTGATGGAGGTTCAATCGTCGTCGTCATCGTCATCATCGGAGATGTACTTCTTGGCGGAGCGTTTCCGACGACCCGGCGTTTTCTTGCTCTTCAACTTGATCTTCATTTTGACTGCGGAATCCGTGTCGGACTGCTTATCCGCGTCCTCACCGTCCGAATCCCCGTCCGTTTCTAATCTCTGCTTCGCATTCGTGAAGACGGACTGGAGGACGATGCTATCCTCGTGGATCAGAGAGGCTTCTTCGTTGTACATTTGGGCGTTGTGGCACAACTGCATGAAGTCCCTTTCGAGGTCCGTGAAGTCTTGATACTGAAACGAAACATCGTATGAAAAAATTTATTATTTAGGGCTGATTGAAATAATAATAATGAAAAGTAGCTGAATGAAATAATTTGAAGGAATAACATGTACTCGAAATGACGAGTAAAAATAGGAAACAGAAAATATGTAGAAGTAAGGTGGAAGAAAAGGAAAAAAAAGTTCCTTACCTTTCCTTCTTCGATGCGATTTATGATTTTGTTGATGTCAGTCGGTTTCTTGATGATCTCGTAATAATCCGGATAGTCCTTACGAGGAGGAAGCTTCATGAACGGTTCACTCAACAAACGTCCGTCGCTGTCCGTGTACCGAGTCACCACGTTCATCAGTTTACGCATCTGCCTCTTCAATTTGTTGTCAGCTGCGTTTTGCCTCCGCTTCTTCGAGCTACTACCCACGTCCGAGTCCGAATCGTCTCCACGCTTCTTCCTCTTCCGCCCTTTGCGTTTCCTGGACTTCTCCTCTTCCTCCTCCTCATCGTCGTAATCACCCCCTTCGTCTATTGCCTTGAGCCACTCTTTCTCCGTCAAACTGTCCGTGTAGTCCACCTCCTTCCTCTGTCTGGTTCCCCGACCGAGGATGCTGTCCTCTTCCGCGTCGTACCGCCAGCCGTCCACTTCGTCGTCCTCCTTGACCAGCCAATCGGGCAGTTCGCTTTCCTCCATAAGGCGGGACTTGCGGGCGGATCCGAGCTTGGCCTCTTCCCGTCTCCGTTCCAAGTCCATTTTCTGGAACATCTCGAACTCCGCTTCGGACCTGGCGACCATTTGGTTGACCGTCTCGTCATCGGGCACCTCGTTCTCTTCTTCTTCGTCGTCGCCGTCTTGGTGGAGGATGCTCTGGAGGAACTGCTGCCGTTCGGAGCCGGTCGACTTTTGGTCGAACATACCTGCGGACAATTGCTCGAGTTAAGCCTTTGTGGATCTGGGTCGGGGCAGTCCCGACGTTGCAGATTTAGTGAAGAGAAAATGCGATCGATGGGACCTGTAACACAATTTGTCAACCACCAAAGGACTTGAATCGTGAATAGAGGCCGACACATCTAATACTAATATTTGTGGTGGACGAGTAACCTACCTGCTTGAATGACCTTCTCGTCCATGTTTAATTTGTAACGGGCCGCCGCCAGGATGCGCTCCTCCACCGAATTGACGGTCATGAGCCGCAACACGCGCACTTCGTTCTGCTGGCCGATGCGGTGGGCGCGATCTTGCGCTTGCAGATCCTGGTGCGGGTTCCAGTCCGAGTCGAATATGACCACGGTGTCCGCGCTCTGCAAGTTCAGGCCCAAGCCGCCCGCTCGGGTGGACAGCAGGAAGAGGAAGTACTCGCTGTTCTTGCAGTTGAACTTCTTGAGCAGGTCTCCTCGGTCCTCGGCTTTGGTGGTGCCGTCTAAGCGCAAGTAGCCGAAGCCGCGCCAGTTCAGGTAGTCCTCCATGATGGTCATTAGTTGGGTCATCTGACAGAAGAGGAGCACCCGATGGTTGGTCTGCTTCAGCTTGGGGAGGATGCGGTCGAGAAGTTCGAATTTTCCCGATGCGCGGTAGATGTCCGGGCCGGAGATGACGCCTCCTGCGATTCCGACGTGGTCGCAGTACTTTTCCTCGATGTTCTGGAACATGAAGGGGTGGTTGCAGAGCTTGCGCAGTTGCACTATGGTGTTCATCAGGGCTTTGGCGCCGCCTTTGCCCTTGTTGCCCTTCTCGGAGCCGTCGGTCAAGAGGACGCCCTTGCTCTGCATGTGCTTGTAGAGGACCCGCTGCAGACCGGACATGTCGCATTTTATGATGTACTCCACTTTGTCGGGCAGCTGCGATTCGACTTCTTTCTTGAGGCGGCGCAGCAGGAAGGGCCGGAGTACTTTGTGCAGACGGCGGATGATGAGTATCGTTTCCTCCTCGTTCAGCTCGACCTTTTCTCCTGTCGTGGCGAACGGGGCGTTGAACCATTGCTCAAAAGTCGAGCAACTCTTGAAGATGGATGGTAAGAGGAAGTTGAGTAGCGCCCACAATTCCGGTAGCTTGTTCTGTAGGGGCGTTCCGGTTAAGAGGAGACGATGTGGCGCCAGGTAGTGCGTGTTGAGGACCTGCGTGAGTTTGCAATGGTGGTTCTTCATGCGGTGGCCCTCGTCGATGATCATGTACTTCCACTGCAATTTAGCTAGGACGCCTTTGTCTTTGATGACGTACTCGTAAGTCGTTAGGAGGACGTTGAATTTAGTGGAGCGCATCTGCGATTGGATGGCCCTCCTTCCAGCGGGCGAGCCCTTGTAGGACACCACGACGACAGACGGCGACCACTTCTCGAACTCCAACACCCAATTGGAGAGGGTGGAAAGTGGAACGATGATGAGGAACGGTCCGTTGACTTTCTTCTTCTCCATCAAATAGGTTATTAGGGCTATGGTCTGAATTGTCTTTCCCAGACCCATCTCATCAGCCAAGATCCCGTTCAAATTATTGTTGTAAAGGGACACGAGCCACTCGAGACCTTTAATTTGATATTCCTTGAGTTTGCCGTTGACCAATATCGAAGCCTGCTCCGTGACGATTTCGTGGACCGTGTGGGCGATGCTGTAGTAAGTTTGCTCTTCGTTCGCGTTCTTGTGATACTCATCGTCCTCCACTTTAGCCTTATTTATCACTTCCTTAGCTTTGTCTTCTTCGCTGCGCAACCTCGACCGCGTCCTCCCGTCGTCATCGTCATCTTCGTCGTCCGACTCGACGACCTCCCAACCCGGATGGCACTCCAACCACTGCTGCAGCTGGCTCAAGAGCGGGGCGTCGTCTCCGCTCAGCACTTTCCCGGTCGAGCTCTCCATAACCGTTATGGCCCTGTCCGACCCCTGCGACCCGTCATCGTCTATCTCCAGCCCGTCCGCTCCGATCTTCTTCTTCTTCTTCCTCCGCTTCTCCTCCTCCAGCTGTTTCCGCTTCTGCTCCATCTTGTGCTGCTTCACCATCTCCGTCAAATTGGAGATGTACTCGTCGGTCTGCGACAGCAGGAACGCCAACCGCTTATCCTTCTTCTGATCGATCAGCTTCCTGTACCCCTCCTCGTCCTCCGCCATCAACCGCCTCATCCGCTCCTTCTCGATCCTCTCCTGCTCTTTCTTCTGCTCCCGTTCCGCGTTCGCGTGGTAATTCATCACCGCCTTGTTCAGCCGCGCCATCTTCGCCTGGTTGTTCCGGTGGAACTCCTTGAAGTCCTTCCCGTGCTGCAGCACCGACGCCAGGAACTCCTGGTGCTTCTGCCGTCTCTTCCGTTCCGCCTCGAGCTTCTGCTGCTTCTCCAGCTTCTCGGTGGCCCGGGCCTCCCGCAGCCCCTGCCTCTTAGTCCTTTTGTACGCCTTCACGTTGACCGCCGTCTCCAAAGTGGTGTCTTTACGGGTGCAAGCGATGATCTCCCCGCGGAGCTGCCTTTGGAAATTGAGGCAGCGTAATGCGCGCAGTTCGATTTGAGCGTGGAGGCGGAGGTCTTCGGGCATGTTCGTCGGTAAATTGCTAAGTTGCTGCATGCGGGCGGCGATGCGAGCCGCAAGCCTAGATTTCAATTCGTTAATTATATTCGTTCGCAATTGTATTTAATTTATTTATTATTATTTATTTACATTGTGCAAAAGATAAGAAGGATTAGTGAAGTAAATCACCTGTTTTCTCTTTCCTGCAAAATCACCAGAGGATCAATCCCAACCGGTTTAGGCAAGGTGGTGACCCGATTCTGTTTGGTTGGAGCCTGTTGTTGTTGTTGCTGTTGCTGCTGCTGCGGTTGCTGGTTTTGGCCAGCGGGAGCCGGACCTCCGGGTCTTCCTCCTTGGGCATTTGGTTGCGGAGGTTGTCCAGGTTTTGCCGGTGTACCCTGAATCATTCAGAAAGGGAGGTTAGGTTAAATATTGAATTATAAAATTCAGACAATGTTCATGACATTGCTGTCGAAAAATTATGGTTTCATAAAGTGGATAAACACCGCAAAAATCAAACGTATGAAAGTATTGAATTTCGAGCATAAATCCTAGTATGTAAATGGAATTTTTAAATATGGTAAGTTGGAAAAACAAACCGGTTGCGATGTCGGCGGTACGTTGGGCGGTTGCGAACCTGGAGCACCAGGTGGCCTCATTTGCTGTTGAGAGGCGCCACCTTCTGGTCCTGGAGGAACTTCCACTCCCTCGGTACTCTGTACAGCTCCCTTAAATTTATTAATTTTTTTAAATGTCTTTATTTATTTATGAAACACAATTAATCTTTATCGGACGAATGTTACATACGATTCCTAATGCAATTAAATACAGTACGATAAAGGTTATGATAATTTTTTAAAACCAATATTGTAATCAGCAAATGATTTCCTAGCATCAATATTTGTTCGCAAGTTTGTAGAATTGCAAAACGGGAACAAAAGGTCAATTAATTTACCGCACCGTTCAACACATTGGAACTAGCGGAGGATGAAACCAAAACAAATTTTTCTAGTTGAATAGTTCGGTGAATAAATCTCAACCACACAATTTGCGTTCGACTGGATCGAATTGGGTCGAATAAACACTCACTTGTGGTTGTCCCGGAGCGTTCTGCATTTGAAACGGACTCGATGGCGGTGTCGGGCACTGAGGCGTTCCGTCCGGCCGTTTTCCCTGAGCCGCCATGGTCATCTGCTGGGACAACGGTTGATTCCTAGCTAGCATCCGGTACGCCATTATTTGAGCCCTGAAAACACCTCTTCTTCTTGCAAACAAGACACCATTTTCTTGTCAACAAACACCTATTATCATGCAAACAAAACACCTTTTTCTCGCCAACAAATACCAAAAACTTTACTCTCGAACACAAGCCACAATGAATTTTGTATTCTCGCAATATTCTCGAAGACAAACAATGATTGTGAAGGAAGTTAGTGCAAGTTCAAGTGTAAAAAACCGCAATGATTTCTTTACAACCCGATAACTGTGAAAATGCAATTTTTATCGCACCTCAACTGCTGCATTTGGGTCTGATTGAAAACGGAATTGTTCCCGTTCCTGGCCCGCAAGGCCAATAATTGCGAATACCGCGGATCCTCTGTCAATCCCTTTTCCTCCATGGAATCTATGGCCCTCTGGAGGGCGCTCAAGTTTTCCTGGCCTTGTGGCCCGCCGGGCCCTGGTTGCCCCATGGGCGGTGGACCTGACGTGGGGGGCATTTGCGGTCCTGGTGATGACGAGGGCTGAAGAATAAAACTGTTTTGAAGAGAATGATGAAAAGTAAAGCGGTTTTGAGGAGAACGCCGAAAAATTATGCACGGTGACGGTGAAATGACGGAATTTTGCACAATTTGAGACGAAAAATTAACGAGCTGGTTTTCGAAGACCATGGAAGTGCAGGAAAGATTTCGCAAGCACACGAATTTGTGTTAAGTTTAACAACCTGGTCTACATTCAACAGAAGGCCGAACCGCCAATTCAACAAATTCTGTACAATTGGGTAACAGGGCGAGTAAGCGCTTTTCCTTGCGCACCGAAGACGAGTGCAGTCTGCACAGTGCCGCACTTCCGTGAAGAACCGCGTCAAATGGAAGTCAGATTGTCGATTAGCATAAGACAGAAGACGCTGGTGACAATAGCGAGGGAAGATTGCGACATAGAATTCCGCTACGACAAGGTAAGCCGTTTCGTAATCCGACGTCAGTTTCGAGCAAACGAGATGGGGAGATAGGAGTAATCGAGAAAAATGAGAATAATTCATGCACAAACGTTCGGATTAACCGGCCGACCTTTGAGTGTTGGTTGAATGGTAATTTACAACTGGATCGCCGGGTGTACATAGAAAGTTACATTGTAATCCACGCCCCAAGGTCTCTAACGAATTAAACTATAAACAAGAGGCTCAGCTGGAACGGAGTCATTCCAAGATAAACAGCAATTCTGCACCCGCACCTCGCGTCTCGAGAAAGATGACCGTACGAGGTTGCTTCGAATTCGTCCTGCCTTTGGTGAAAGAGGCGGGGAAAGTATGTGCTTTCCTGCACATTTTTGTCATTATTTTTCGCCACAATATACCAAATTTATCCGGCTATATCGCGACCAAAAATACCAAAAACCTCGAAATTTTCAAAAATCCGTTGCCGGTTTTCAGGTACTCAAGGAAGCCACCAACATCAAAATCGAGACGAAAGACGAGGATTACGATTTAGTGACGGAGTACGACCGCCGAATCGAAGAGGTCCTCATCAGCAAGATCAGAGCTCGATATCCGGATCACAAGTGAGTGCAAATTTCCCATCGGTCCGGCTGATTTTACTTTCGTGACGTTGCGAAGGTTCATCGGTGAAGAGGAGTCGTCCATAAAAGGGCGCATCCCCGATTTGACGGACGACCCGACTTGGATAATCGATCCGATCGACGGGACAGCGAATTTCGTCCGATCGTTCTCCGTCACGTGCATTTCCATAGGGTTAGTGGTGAAGAAAGAGCAGGAGATGGGTATAATCTACAACCCGTTCATGGACGAGTTGTACACGGCCGTTAGGGGTGAGGGCGCTTTCTTGAACGGGAATCGCATAGCAACGAGCGGTTGCAAGGAGATCGCCAAATCAATTATAAATTACGAATTGAGTTTGGCGAGGGACGAGAGCAAAAGAGCCCTCTATCTGTACAGATTCAAGCATCTAATCGGGACGATTCAAGGGTGAGTTGAAAATCGTAAGATTTAAGCATCGAAACGGAATTCATAAATAGTTTTCAGAATTAGATCGATGGGTTGTGCGGCACTAGGACAGTGCTACGTGGCTAACGGAACTATGGACGCGTACCAATGCGACGGTTTATTCCCTTGGGACGCGGCAGCAGGAGTTTTAATTGTCAGGGAAGCTGGAGGTTACGTCTGTGATTCAAGCGGTATAAGAGTGATTTTAAAGCGATATTACCACGACTAACGTTTCATTTTCAGGTGGAGAATTCGATTTAATGCAACCAAATTTCATAGCGGCTGCCACCAAAGAACTAGCCGAACAGTACCTCGAATTGGAGAGAAAAGCCGACGAAGAGAGATTGTCCAATAGCGTCGTTCTTGAAGTTTGATTTGTGAATTAACGCGACTGCGTATGTAATTTAAAAGTGGACAATAAACATTTAACCGAGTGTCGAAACTTTAACCGGCCCTCAACCCACGGAAAGAAGTTACCGAGAAGTCCTCACCTGTCCCGGTTGTGTCGGGTGCGGCGGCGGAGGCATCGGATGTCCCGGATAAGGCTGCCCTTGCTGCATCCCGTGCATCGGAGGCATCATCCCGTGCGACGGCCCCATACCCTGGTGGGGCATCGGAGGACCGCCCGGGTGCCCTTGCCCCCCGGACGGAGGCATTGGCCCCTGTCCTCCGCCCGGAGGCACGCCAGGCCCGTGCATCATCCCCGGTCCCGGTGGAGCGTGTCCCGACATCTGATTGGGTCCCGGCTGCCCGGGGGGCGGTCCCACCATGTGCCCTTGGTGCGGCGGCCCTCCCGGGTGCCCTTGACCTTGCGGGGGCATCCCCGGGCCTCCGGGATGCGGCGGCATCCCGGGATGTCCCGGCTGGGGGGACATGTGCGGACCTGGTGGCGTCGGAGCCATGGGATGCTGCTGGTGGCCCGGGCTTGGTATCGGCGATGGGGGGACGCCCATATTGGGATGCGGCGGACCGTTACCCCCGGGAGGCATCCCGTGAGGGGGGCCGTTCATGTGGCCGCCCATTTGGGGAGGCCCTTGCTGATACGGACTGTGGGGGGACGGCGGTGGGGCCGGGCTTTGCGTTGGGGGACCCATCGGGCTCGGGGCTTGTGGCGGGGGCATGGGGCTGCTTTGAGGCGAGGGACTCGCCATGATGGCCTTGACATGGAAAGAAATGCGAGTGTCACTTGTCATTGATCTGTCAATGCGGTTAATGCCTTGATTGGTGCTGTGGTCTGCGCCACACCCGCGAATGAATTTTGTGTACTGTTTTTCTATACAATTGCGACTATTTCTATGTACTTATTTGACACCTGCGGAAACGAAGATTGCTTGATTCAATTATTATACATTTTAAAACGTTTTATTTTTTCCATAATTCCATTATACATATTTTGGCAGTGCAATTATGTGAATCAGCGTTTGCTGATCGTTTACTGAATTTGGCGATAGTTTACTAAATTTGGTGGCAGTTTACTGAATTCCTTTAATCGTTCAACCGACAAATTAATTCATATCGGAGGCTAATGTGTTAATACCTCAGTACAAATGTGTTTATGCCGGAGTATAGGCGAATTTGTTAATACTGTGGTCAGGGTTTGCCGTGTTTTCATCGCAGAACGCCATGCACGTCAAATAAAACAACGGCTAAATAAATCCAAGTTGCCGAGCATCGAAAAAACAATTGAAGCCGGCAAGTATTGACAAGCCGTACAAAATGGCATTCGTATCCGACAATCGTTGGACTTTGAGGGCAGTTTGCTTACCGTGGAGCCTCCGCGGGGCGGAAATTTCACCACTTAGGGACACAGCACTGCACCAGGTTGGAAATTGGGCTCGAGAACTGTCCGGAAATTGTCGGATAAGTCAGGAAAATCTGTGGGAATTTCCACAGGCTATCGACGCCAAGATGGCGAATTTGACAGTTGCCCATGGACTTAACGCGCCACTGTTTAAATGTCGTGGACTTAATCAGGGTCAATCCGTCGTGGACTTAATCAGGGTCAATCCGCCGTGGACTTAATCGCGCCGACAGAAGTGAAACGTCAACGTCACGACTTGTCTGCTTTCGATCCGTTTTAAATGTTTTGTGATTAGCTGGAAAACGAGGCAACGTTGGACAGTGAATTTGAGGAAGATAGCCCGAGTTGAAATGGAAGGACGACAGAGGAACGGGAAGGTAATGGATAAATGGGAATAGCCGAATAGACAGATAATGGACAAACGGGATGACAAATGAAGGAATGAGGGATGACCATGGAGTGCAACGGAGAACTAGTTCCATCGAATGTTCACGACAAATATGCCGTGGACAAAACGAGTTTTCAAACGATCGACTGGTGCTCCCGTTACGACAGAAATAAAGGACAAACGGCACAGTTCGCAGCCTATCCGCTGACACATAACCTACTTAAAGGTTGAATTGCCGAAGCGAGAATTGCTCGTTAGAGCTGCCGAATGGGAAACTGGTCGTTGGCTATTTGCCCATTTAAAGCGTTAATTCTTCGACAACGCAATCGTCCTCCCACTCCTGGTCACCTTTCGAAACAAACGCATTCACCTGCATCGAGTCGCCAGGGCATGGAACACTTGCAATTGGAAATATGATGACTAAAAATTATTTAATAATTATAAGTAGTAAGTATAAAAGTCATAGTTACACTCCCTTACTGAATGGCGTAAGCATTAATAAATAAATAATGAATTAGTATCGAATGGGTGATTTATGGATGCTCATAAGGTACCATAAGTACCAAATGGTTAAAAATGCAATACAATAAGTGAAGTGTTTTGAAACGTTGGAGGTGACTTTCAAATGCAACGGTCATATGAGGAGGTGGCGATAAGGTAAGTGACAGTCCAATCCGTAAAATAGCGTATTTATTTTGAAAAATTCCACTGTAATAATACAAGGCACATTTTTTGCAGTCTACTTGCTTCCGAACAGTGTTTAGACGAGTATAGACGTAAAAGACGCACTGTACATGTGGAACGAGAGATTGAGAATTTCAAGAGGAGTCGTGTGGTCCAACGGGGGGGGGGATAAAATGGAGACTTAACATTAACTAATTAATTTAAAGACTCTATAATATAAATCACATTACGCGCATTAAATAGTTTAAAATTGTTAAAAAAAAATACCTAAATCCTACGTACAAGGCTAAAAAAAGAGAAATAGAGGGAAGGAAGGTTTCCTCTTTCGCGTGAGAACTGCGCACGCGACGGAATTCTCCGATTGGAAAGGATATTGCAACGGTAATCGTAAAAACTAAGTAGCAGATTGTTCTGTTCGATTATAGGAAGATAAATGCACGAAAGCGTAATATAGACAATTTAAAAAAAAAATCATGGAATCATCGGGAAAGAGGAGCACCGATCGTTCTTCGGCTTCGAAAAAATTGGAGGCCTCGTTCGCTGAACAAAAGACAATCGCAGGAGTCGATTGCTTATTGGCAGAATGTTGCGGAGTATGTCGTGCTTTGGTCCCCTATTAGCTTAGAGCGCTCTGCGCCCTAAGCCTCAGAGTGTACTCTAAGGTTTGAGCAGACGAGGAATGTGGCAGCTTGATTTGACTCATCAAAGATGGCACCCCGCGTGCGGAGCGCCGGCATTTGTTCGCGGTGGGCGGGAAATTCGAAAGCGCCAACTTTTTGAACTGGAATGGACGTCCCGGACTCGTGGGAATGGTTTTGATCACTTGGAAATTGCGCTACGAGGGATGGAACATTGGATTCCCATGACGAAAAGTGGATTACGATGATGAAAATTGGATTGCCGTGAGGAAAATTGATTCTACTCGTGGAAAGTGCATTGGGTCGTGGAAGGGCTCCGTGGAAATTTGATACGGCTGCTGGAGGTAATTGCCGAATTGGACCGCGGAATTTGGTTGAAATTTGCCAGAAACGACAGGGGATTTGTGCGGCGACGCGGCGAGGCGAATCGATACCAAAAGCGGAACGGAGGGTTCCCCTTGTCGCGTGTCTTCTTGGGCCTGGAAGGCTGAGCTCGCGGTCGCTCGAGAGTCGATACTTGTTTCCGGCGACTGCATTCCTCCAGCCGGCTTGGGTTTTCGATTCGATTCGGATGAAATTTGAATGTTCGCTTCCTCGGACCATGCTCACTCGAAGGCTGCTTCCCACGAACGCAGTTTAAGAACGTTCTTAAACTGTTGTTTTAGACGTTCTCCTTTCCCTGGAGGCTCTCCGACAGGTCGGAGATGACTTCTTTGTAGATCAGAGGGTCGATGTTCTTGCCCAGTTGGTAGAGGACGAACCAGTCGCCGATTTGGCACCTCTTGGCTATGGCTTCTATGTGCTCGTTGGGGGCGAGCCGGCATCTGGCCCTGAGGAGGTACAGCCTGAGCTTCGGGCCCATGACGACGGCGACTCTGTAGATGAGGGAGATGCCGGAGAGGACGCTGAGGATGACGAACCAGAACCAGAGGAAGACGTAGATCTTCTCGTTGACTATGTTGAGGGGAAGGACGCAGAGACCGTCGAACTTCTGCACGGAGCCGGAAGGACCGTATTTGTGGAAGGTGCACTTGGTGACCTTAGGGAAGACCCGGGCCATGGGGTCTTCGCGCTCCTCGGGCTCCATTTCTGTGAACTTGAGCACTTCGCTGCCGTAGGTGCTGAACTCCCCGTCGAGGAAGAAGTCCATGAAGAAGATCTGGCCGACGACGTTTATGAAGTTGAGCACCTCGCATATGAAGAAGCGGAACGCGTAAAAGTTCTGCATCTTCAGGTTCGTCTTGAAGTAGTCCACGAGAAGCTTCTTCCGATCGGACTTGCACTCCTCGTTCACGATGGGACAGTTGAGGTCCAGCACCAGCATCTTGATCCTGCCGCCCTCCCAGGTCTTCCAGAGGTACCGCGGGATGTAGAAGAGCATGGCTTGGAAGAAGAGGGTGAAGCACACCCACTGGTAGTACTTGTGGTACTTGACTTCGTCTTTGCCGTCCACGTGACCCGCGACCCCGGGCTGCACCACGTCGTGCCCAACCCGCCCAGTCAGCCTGTTCGGTATGGTGAAAGTCGAGTAAATCCAACAATAGGTGTCCATAACGTTCAGGGGTATGTCGTCCACGATGCAATCGATCGGATCCCCTATGTACTGGCGACTCGTCACCAGCAGAGAGAAAGCTATCAGTATTATCACCGTAGCCTTGTAGTGCAGGCGGAAGACATTGTTGTCTATGCACACCGCGTCGATCTTGAGCAGACCCTTCACCGAACCGAACACGTCAAACATGTTCGCGAACCTTCACCGACGAGCAGAAACGAGGAAAAAACGCACTTCAGACACCTATTTCACCAAAGGGGCACTCGGTCCACGCTCACATACACTTACTCTCATCGTTAGAACAAGTTGCACTGGAGGAGAATGATGGCTTGTGTAATTCGGAAGGGGAGGGAGACGCGCTACGACGCTCCTGGTGGGGGAAACGTGGTACCGGTTTAATGCCTGAGGACCCCCTCCTCCCCCCACCGCCCCTCGCCACGAAAGCGAGGCTCCCCTCCTTCCAGCTGGGGTCTCGAGGCTTGCTGACCCCTACTGACAGTTCAAATAATGTTTCGCACACACGCCGATTCTGGATACGTTCTTTCTGCATTCCACCGCGACCGTGCACACCTTGTCTCCCATTATATTGCAATACACGTTATTCAGCAAGACAATACTAGTATGTGGGATGCAGGTGCAGCCGGCCACCTTATAAAACCCTACGTTGAGACCCTCGACATACGTGATGAGCTAGGTCCCATTTATTTTGGAAAAAAATTTTGAAAAAAAAATCGTCTCGACGATGATAATGCGAGGATTGATGATTTTCACGAATGCTATTACAGCAGCACTTTATTACTGCACTAAGAATTTATTACTGCACCACGAATTTCAATCCTGGGGTAAACGACCTTATTGCTGACACGTCGGAATCCAACACCGACATTCGTGTCATATCAAGCGAATACTTTGAGTGTGTGAAAAAAAAATTTCCACTACATGCTCGGAATAACAAAACGGTAGCGCGTACTGTAATGGACCAAAGTGGTTATTGAATAATCCTGTTACTCGGATACCAAAGGTAGACACAAATTACGTCTCAGGATGACAAAAATTAAATTGGATAATGGAAAACGTATCTGCTAAACTGCACGTAATACAGGAATACTATCTGATCTATTATTATTTAATCTCTTTTTTTTATCGAAAGTACGATAAATTTTTATCATTTACTGTCCATTGTTTTCACTCGTTTCACCTATGCATTCTTCAATTGAAGTAGGTTTCGTTTTCTTCACTTGGCTATACTCGAGAAGCCATATCGCTCTTTACTGTTTCTATCAGCAATAATTATTTTTCATAAGTTCATTATTGTACTCAAAACGTAGTTTCTTGGAGATGATCCGCACTTGCGAGGCACAATGGTTCGCCTCAAAGGAAATTGTTTGCCCGGTGACTCAAATTGGGAGAACAATGCCTCATTTGACTATTGGCGGTTTAGTGGAAAAAAAAGCGTGCCCCGCAGATAAAACACGCCATTGTTCAGCAGAATTGGCTCTGCATGGCCGCGTTTACAGCAGAACATGGCAATAAAATTGCGACTCGTGCAGTCAGTAGAACCCGTTTTTGCACTTCGAAACCAACTTTTACACAGCGTAATTGTCGAAGCTTCAATCAATATTATCTAATCGGTGGTATCTTTGAACATCTGCGAAGTCCGTAAAAACCACCGTTTAGCATAAAAATCAGTAGAATATGATTAGCACTGGGACGAGAGATTTGAAACATCTTAATCTCTTGTTTCACAGAGAGCTGCAACTCTATTTTCGTACCTTTGTACACACTTCAATGTTTCGCTTATCAGACGTGTCTAATCAGAAACACGTGTTCAGTACTTTCCAAGACGCGACGTATCTCGATTTTAATCCGCACCTACTTCTCTGGAAAGACGTTTAAAATTAAACGTGACGTTTCCTTGGAAAGACGTTTCGAATGGAAAATTAACACTTGAAATAACGCGATCCAATTTTGGTCCAATGGAGTGCCGTTCTATGAGACATAAGTATAATTTGCCGCGGAAACTCTCATTGATACTCAAGCCGACCTTCAATCTAACATCCGCAGGTTGCGTTGAGTAATCCGTAAGGCATTTGATGAAACGTCACCGATTTCCCATGAGCACTGCGTCATTAGTATTCAGCAGATCTTCGCCGTTTGGATCCCCAGAATGGGGAATACCTTTGACCGTTGGCTGAACAATCCACGCTTTGACAATACAATCCTCTACGTGTATATTCATAATCTTCGGGCTCTAATGGTGAGGTCACAGATCCACGAAACCGGAGGGTAATTGAACCGTGAACCGCCAACGCCATAAGATGGCGAAATTGCATAGAGAAGCAGAATGGCCCGTTCTATTTCGAGAGGAATGATCGCACCTCTCCGGCGATAAGGAAACAATTGGTAACTCGATAAGTTGGATCGGGTTCGTTGCACAGACGCCGTGTAATTTTTTGAGCGAGACAAAACAATTGCGTGGAAAAAAGGACCCAATGACACACTTCTAGACCGGGCAATATCCGTTTATTGTTCTTCTATCTGGTTCGATTCGTAAATACCTTGGAAGGAATTCGTGATTGGAAATGTACTGGCAACTTATCTATTTGGGTGAAGGAAACATTGATTGTCTTCGAAACTCCCAAAGCTCAATTGTACGTTGTGTACTACTGCACTGTAACACCTAATGTAGCAACTGCTGTGCTGTAACACCTATTCTACTACTCTAGTACTACATGTAGTACTACACTGTGCAACGTAATACTGTAACCCCAACTAAACAGATAATAGTACCATATGGTACTGTAGCACAGCAAACCGAGCAAGTCGACGTTTAAAAATTCTCTCGATGCCTCGACTCGACAAAGAGTTGACTGATCGAAGAGGTCAAGTAACAGTACATTCAGGCTGCCTGGAATTAATTCCTCTCCGACAGGTTTTCCCGATTTTCCCCATTGAAATCGAGAGATTTTTCTCGTCCCCCGACTGCTAGGCAGGTTGTAAGGGAATTTCGAGTCGAGGGATCAGCCTTGCAGACGTCTTGGGGGTCCTTTGTTCACTCGAAGAGCAGGTAAACCAGTTCTGCAGGCCACGGAGGCCCTGGCAACCAACAGGTAAATACCAGGAGAAGTAGACACGCCGAGGAATCGTTGACCTTTCCTTGCATCTTCTTTAAGGAGGACACGACGAGATTTCAGGTTATTCGTGCCTCCTTTTGACGCCCATTTCGAGATGACTAAATTCAAGCGACCACCTTCAATCCCTCAATAATGGCGAAATAATTCAGCAATGGGTTAAAAATGACAACGTTTTAAAACTGAAACTTTAAAATTGGAAAGGACGTTTAAATTGAAACTTCGGAGAAATTAGAAATTGCGCAATCCAATGAAAACGAAACTAGTGGTTGGTTTTTTTTTTCTAAACCGAAGAACGAGGAGACCTGAATCTGTTTTGTGAAGACGGCAACTCAACGAACTTTGGCCCACCAATTGATTTAAATTGATAAATTGACCTCTCTTGAATGGGTTAGATAGATAGATGGAAGTAATAAACGCGCACAGCCCGCTCGCGGAACGAAAATTAATCTTCCATCTTACTAGGAAAAGCCGAAATTCCTCCACAAATGAACGCAAAACTTCTGTGTTCAAATGAGTTTTTAATGTGTTTAATTGTAAATTAAAACTTCCTTTTGGAAAATAACATTTAAGAAAAAAAAATAAACCGTCGAGGACAGCCACTCCTCAAGCCTATCCTGCTGCCGTGATAAGCCTAGAAGGGCAGCCCTTCCTGCGTAATTTTTCCATAAAGACCAAACGAGTTCCTGCCTCTTATCTCGCCCCATACCGTTCGGTTAGATAAGAGGGCAGGCGATAAGTCCAGGTGAAGCCAAGTGCCACCGCTAAAGAAACTCTCCTATCGCACAATAAATTGGAACACTCGATGACGTGAAATCGACAACACAGAAGCAACTGGGATCGAGGTTTATCCGTTTCGTAACACAAGGTCGTTGAAAAATTGTTTAAACAGCATATCTGGCGTTCGAGTCGACAATATTTTGTTCGCTTTGGCAGAACGCGGAGATTGGCAGAGAAAAGAACTCTAAGGACCATAAAAACGGCTCGAAAGACCAAGAAAAACGGCCCGAAGGACCATGAAAAACGGCTCGAACTACCACGAAAATAGGCTCGAAAGACCAAAATAGACGTAGGGCTAAAAATAGCCCCGCTGGTCCCTCATTTGAGGCATCGTTGAAGTCACCACCTGGCCTTCCTTCCTTCCTCACCCTGGACGCAGCGCATTTTGCCGCGTATTTTCCGTACCTGGGTTTCATCCCCTAACCGAAGGGGCTCCGTCCCCCGATGGATTTCCGCATCAGGCGGGCCGGGCTCGCCTCCAGCGGCCCAAACCGTTGAAGTAGGGGAACTCCTGCAAGAATTTGTTGGTCGACACCACGTGTCGGTAGTGGGGATCGAGAAGGCGAACGCGAAGGGGGCAGCACTTAGTGGCCATGCTATTAAACATTCAAGACTGAAGTATTGTCGAATAGGTGTAATCGCTGTCGGAAAAACAATTTCTCCATCGAGATAAGGCGGAATAGTGAAAGATGAGTGTTCTGGAGTGAACCTGCAGTTCGTATGGTGCAACGTTGCGACTCAGATTATCCTAGGGAGGACCTCTTCGACGCAGGCGAGTCCAAATAGACTGGCGAGTACACATAGACTGCGGATGCTCTGAATAGGCTGGCCACTTTGGGAGAGACTGGACAATTTTGAATAGATTAGAATAGTCAAATTTGACTGCATTCGCCACCAGTTAGTAGATTAGCCACTAGTTAGTAAATTAGCCACTAGTTAGTAAATTAGCCACTAGTCAGTAGATTGGCCACTTTGGAATCAATTGTCCAATTTTGAACAGTGGCCACTTTTGATATAGATTGACCTCCTTGGAATAGATTGTCCAATTTTGAACAGATTGGCCAACGTTGAACAGACTGGCCACAATTGAACAGACTGACCACCATTGAACAGACTGGCCACTTTGAATAGACTTGCGATTCCAAATAGACTAGCGACACCAAATAGACTGCCAGGATGTACAAGCTACTAGGAGGGCTGAAGGTCTATCTCAAATTCCAAGAGATCAGCACCGATGGAGCGCTATTCAGGATGCACTGCTACTTCACAACGGCCCTGCTGATGGCCTGCAGCCTCATCATCACTGCCACACAATATGTCGGGAATCCTATACAGTGCGTGGTCAGTGGGATGCCAACGCACGTTCTCAACACTTACTGTTGGATTTCGTCAACTTTTACCATGCCTGACGCCTTCAAAAGACAGGTAATGCACACAAACAAATGTTGCCCTAGACCATTGAGGAAATCTAAGACATAAAAGTTTAGGCTGTTCGAAAATAATACAAAGCACGATATGACTATGCGTCGAGACGTCACAGTTCTCACAAACTTCATCAACGATGCAAAAGCTAATCAATGACGCAACCTTTACGAATGGCCGATTTCAAGAGATGACGCAACCGCTCCTAATCATAACTACTCGTACACACCGGAAAGGCGAAACAATTTTATATCGATTTTTCCGCGTGGAATTTCCGTTTCCCGCCGAAAAATGGCGTCCGTTTTCGAAAATTTGGCGCCAATTTTTAAACCCCCGTTCCGAGGGGAGTTCGAGGGGTAAATGGGCTACGTGACGTATCGCAGGTAGCGACCGCAGCTTCCCCCTGAAATCTCCATCAATCTTCCAGTCTGGAGTTGATTTTGTCTGTTTATGAATTTTCCCCTGACCTTTTTATCTCCTGAACCTGCATGCTCCATTAATACAATCAATACTCAAAATTGCCCAAAAATCAACAGAAATAATGACGAAAACAAAACTTCGTTTTGATGAGTATAGAGATTCTGGTTGAAACAATGCCAGTTCTCTCGAAAACGTTTTCGTTTTGTTACGCGAGTTAAATGGCTGGTTGTGGCCATTCGTCCCTTCTCTTAACAACTTGCAACCGTCAGTAATTTGCTGCAAGGTTAAAGTTAATGATGGAGAGGATAATACTCTCTCTCTTTCCACTGTTCGTTCGATGTTTCATTCCACGTTTCGTTGAGCATTTCTCTACGCCCAAGCTTTTCATTTTTTCCCTTAATATGTACGTGAATTTTTGATTACATGTCCTGTTATCAAAGGGAATTCCTGATTACAAATTACCAATAGGAATTCCTGATTACAAAATACCAATAGGAATTCTAATCGCAAAATTATCAATCGCAACGAATCGCGCAATGATCGATTATAAACAGTGGGATAAGCAGAAAAACGATTAGAAATTCAGTGGCGAGAACCGAGAAAGATATCGACCTCAGTCTGCGAATTAAAAATTAAGTGAAAGCAGAGAGACAACTCGTGCCACTTTTGGTTTAGTCGCCTCGCGCCCATACCACCGTCCATTTTGCGAAAAACTGGTACATAGACGGTAGTCCTACTTGGGGCACTCCGCGTACCCAACACACTAATTGTTCCATTGCTGCAGCTGCAGTTCCACATAAAAGCAGAGATTCTATATTATAATGCGAGAGCACTCTCCGAACAGATGTTCAGAATCACAGACTCCTAATGCGGACCATATGGAGTTCCATAACGTCACAGGATGTGGAAACATCCAGAGTTTACTCTTGTTCTTCCCTTGAACTTTCCTGCCCCAGCACGTTTAAAACATGAAATATTTTCAAATCCCTAAAATAGGGTTTTGGATTTTCCGTTCAACACCAGCCTCCCCATAATTCCTCAAAATTTTCATTTTGTGTTCCTAAAAGTTCTATTGTGTTCCCAAAAGTTCTATTGTGTTCCTAAAAGTTCTATTGTGTTCCGAAAAAATCCCCAATATTTTCGGTGGCGACACGACTAGGCGCCACTCCAAACAATGACAAGTTTCATTGACCCAAATGCCCGTTCTTCCAACGAAAATCCACCTCAAATTACAACACGTTACACGCCTGATAATTTTTTACATCCAATCTGCTCGACCATAAGTTCTTGGGTAATTAGAATGTAATTACCCCTTACTATTATCTTCCCTAATCTTTGTCAACCTTAGACAACAGTCGACTCAAAAACAACACAAAGATTTCCTTTGTCTCGCTCTTCGTTTAAAATCAATCCACCGTCCCTTCAAATCCGATTCATCGCGTTAAGAAACGATTTGTTTCCCATGATCCCACGTCCTTACGCATCGGAAACCGAAGCAATTTGTCGCGCCACCTCATTAGGGACTTCCACATTCGGGCACAATTCCTTTAAAGTTCTAAAATTGTGCAGTAAAGTGGATCTAATTGCCCGGAGCTCCCAGAACGCACGCTTAATGGCCATTTCGGTGGCATCCTGTTTCCTCTCACCAAAACCCGCATCACTGGACGTCCCACATATTAATATAACAAATCCCCGCATCATTACTGGCACCGCATAATATTAAAATTAACAGGACGAATGGGATTTATTGGATTTTAATTCCTGAGTTGCGCACACCTTCATGGGATGAACGTTACATATTGTAACGTAATTCATATATGCAATGCGATAAAGGTTAAACAAATGAACAAAAACAAAAAGTACGTGTTAGATAATTGATAAATAGATAGATAAATGAATAGACAATAAATAAAAAACTAAATAAGTATTTAACGGAAATAAATCATTCAAGGTTGGTAAAGAGGTAGCCCATCCCGGCTTAGCCAACGACTTTGGCCAGGAAGATGCTCAAAAATACTACACCTACTACCAGTGGGTTTGCTTCGTCCTGTTCTTTCAAGTGAGTATCGAAAATTCCACTTCCGACATACTCGACAAATTTCACTTTCACACGAAATTTTCAACATTACAAATTACAAATACGCAATTTAATAGCGACCTTTTTCAGGCTATCGCTTGCTACACCCCGAAATTCCTTTGGGATGCCTTCGAAGGCGGCCTAATGAGAACGTTAGTCAGCGGACTGAACCAAGCCGGAATTTGTCCGGAAGAAGTTAAATGCGCCAAGAAAAACGTCATCTTGGATTACCTCATCAGACATATCAAGGTGGGTTACCATGCGAGATAAATACTCCTCAATACGTTTTGAAGAGTAAATACTTCGTAAAAAACTTCGTTTTGACGAGTATATACACACGTATCCAATAATTGATTGATAGGATACATAAATCAAATTAAATCTGACTCCTAAGACGAGATGCAATTGAAGTAGGGAATGACAAGACTTGCTTTTGAGAATTCTTGAGAAAAGTAAAAACAAGTAAAGAAAATGAGAACGGCAAGACCTGGATATGGCAATTCTTAACAAAAATCATAACAAGTAGCGAGTAAAGAAGAATAGTCGACCTCAAGCAGAGCTGGATAGACACAGAGGCCATTACATGCCACACACCGAATAATCGAATCGAATTCAATAAAACCGCCGTCTCCTTACAGAGACACAATCTCTACGCCATCCGCTATTGGTTCTGCGAGTGCTTGTGCCTCGTCAACATCTTGTTCCAATTGTACCTCATGAACAAATTCTTCGACGGCGAGTTCCTCTCGTACGGCTGGCGGGTGATGAACTTCTCCGAGCAAGAACAGGAGGATCGGGTCGACCCGATGGTCTACGTCTTTCCCCGGGTCACCAAGTGCATCTTCCACAAATTCGGCCCTTCGGGCTCCATACAGAAGATCGACAGCCTCTGCGTACTGCCGCTGAACATAGTCAACGAGAAGACGTACATAATCATCTGGTTCTGGTTCATGATCTTGGCCACGTTCCTCAGCGTCCTGGTGATCTACCGCATCCTGATCATCCTCATGCCGAAACTGAGACCGAGACTGCTGCACCTCAAGCACAGGAGCATACCCATCGAGATTTGCGAGGCGCTCACGCGAAAAGTGGACCTGGGGGACTGGTGGATACTGTACCAGCTGGGCTCAAACATGGACTCGATGCTGTACAAGGAGATCATCGCCGAGATGGCGAAGAAGATCGAGACGAACGCCAGCAACCAACAGTGAGCGAGGAATTCGGGGTGGAGTGGGATGAAGGGGGTTTAGAGATGTCGAAGAAATCGCGTGAGCCAATTTTGGTGACACGGGAGAGAACATGGGAATGAGAAGAAAATGTGGAAACGAGCAAACGTAGAGTCAAGCTGACATAAAATGAGTTGATGTAAAAGAAGAAGCAGACATGATAGGCCAACGTAAAAGAAGAAGCGAACACAATAAGCAAACATAAAAGCGAACATAACAAGCAAACATAAAAGCGAACATAACAAGCAAACATAAAAGCGAACACAATAAGCAAACTTAAAAGAAGCGAGTACAATAAGCAAACTCAAAAGAAGAAGCAAACACAAGAAGCAGGCGTCAAACGAAATAAGCGGGAGGATTGTCCTCCAAATTCAATACTCAATTTTTGCTGAGGGAGAAAGATAGGAAGGGAGAGAGAGAGAGAGAGAGAAAGAGAGCAATAACGTCCATTCCTCAATTTTCTTTTCCACTTTAATTTAACTTTTTAATGGTAAGGGCTAGTCTATTCGTTCACTTTTCCAATGGATTTCTGTATTCTTGGACCAATTAAGTTAGAGTCGTAGTAGATTTTAAGGAAGCGCCTCCACATTCAAATGAAGTGACATTCTGTGATCTGTCTGGTATAAATGCAAATGCCAAGTGGTCTTGTGTGTGTACAAATTTCGCATGTCCGCAGACTGTTATCGACATATTTTTCGACTATTATTATTAAACATATCGATTTTTATATAGATATTTCGCATTTTAAATGTAATTTACGAAATAAACACTGTACAAAAAAAAGACGGGACTGTTTTTGGCCATATTTCAATAGATTGGCCATATTTTAACAGATTGGCCACATTTTAAAAGATTGGTCACTTTTTATTGGATTGGCACTTTTTATTAGATTGGCCAATCTTTAACGGATAAGAGAATCTTGATCAGATTAGCCCATCTTCAGATCAGCCGAATAGATTAGCCACTGTGTGACAGATTGTCTGATTTTGAGTACACTGTCGATCTCAAATACACAAGCGACACCTAATAGACCGGTAGGATGTACCAGCTACTTGGGGGGCTGAAGGTCTATCTCAAGTCTCAAGAGATCACCACCGATGGGGTGTTATTCAGGATTCACTGTTACTTAACAACGAGCCTGCTGATGGCCTGCAGCCTCATCATCACTGCCACACAATATGTTGGGAAACCTATAGAGTGCGTTGCCAGTGGGATGCCAATGCACGTTCTCAACACTTACTGTTGGATTTCGTCCACTTTTACCATGCCTGACGCCTTCAATAAGCAGGTAATGCACACAAACATTGCAATAATGCCAAAAAGTGGATGTGATCGCCCCGAGCTTCCAGAACGCACTCTAAAGCCAAACAATGGTAATAAATGGCCTTAATAGATGAATAAATTGATAAATGAATAGGTTTTTCCAAAACAAAATTATTGAAGGTTGGTAATGAGGTGGCCCATCCCGGCGTAGCCAACGATTTTGACGATGAAGATGGTAAAAAGTTCTACACCTACTACCAGTGGGTCTGCTTCGTGTTGTTCTTTCAAGTGAGTTGTTGAACTTTAAGTTTAGTTTTACTAACTTTAGTTTAACTCGACGTACTTGAAATTCATAATATTTTCATAATGCCAAAATACAGAATCGTCCGCCCACTTTAACAACGACGTTTTTCAGGCTATTGCTTGCTACACACCGAAATATCTTTGGAATATCCTCGAAGGCGGCCTAATGAAAACATTGATCAGCGGACTGAACCAAGCTGGAATTTTTTCGGAAGAAGTTAAATTCGCCAAGAAAACTGTAATCTTGGATTACCTCGTCGCGCATATCAAGGTGCGTTACCATAATTGATGTGATTTTGCACTGGGAAACAGCAGTTTAGTTGACTGTTTTTGACTGATATTTGGCCTGTCTCCGCCGTCTCCTTACAGAGACACAATCTCTACGCCATCCGCTATTGGTTCTGCGAGTGCCTGTGCCTCGTCAACATCTTACTCCAATTGTACCTCATGAACGTATTCTTCGGCGGCGAGTTCATCTCGTACGGTTGGCGAGTGATGAACTTCTCCGAGCAAGAACAGGAGGATCGGGTCGACCCGATGGTCTACGTCTTTCCCCGGGTCACCAAGTGCATCTTCCACAAATTCGGCCCTTCGGGCTCCATACAGAAGATCGACGTCCTCTGCGTCCTGCCGCTGAACATAGTCAACGAGAAGACGTACATAATCATCTGGTTCTGGTTCGTGATTTTGGCCGCGTCGCTCGGCGTCTTGGCGATCTACCGGATTCTCATCGTCCTCGTGCCGAAGGTGAGGGCGAGACTGTTGCGCCTCACGCACGCGAACATCTCCATTGAGACTTGCGAGGCAGTGACGGGGAAAGTTGGGCTGGGGGATTGGTGGATACTGTACCAGTTGGGGTCCAACATGGACTGGATGCTGTATAAGGAGATCATTGTTGATATGGCGAGGGAGATCGAAGGGAATGACAGCAGCGAAGAGTGAAGCCGGTTAGGGGTGGAGTATAGATGCAAATGCCAAGTGGTCTTGTGTGTGTGTACAAATTTCGCACGTCCGCAGACTTATCGACATATTTTCCGACTGTTACTATTAAACGTATCGATTTTTATATGGGTATTCCGCATTTTACGAAATAAATACTGTACAAAAAATACTGGATTGTTTTGTCGTCCGTGGGGTTGAAAACTGTATTTGGATGAGAAAATTAATTTCATTCGAAACTTGTAACATTGAGATTGTGGGAGCAGAAACTAGAAACAGAAACTAAAAGCAGAAACTAGTAACACAAACTAAAAGCAGAAACAGAAACTAAAAGCAGAAAATAGAAACAGAAAGTAGAATAGTAGCAATGCAAATGAGTCAAGGTGAGTTGACGAGTCGAAGATGAAAAGTCAAGGATCATCCAAATCTCCGCAGCCTAGGCAACACATTCAACGCCAGTGGGATTGTAAAGGGGGGCTGAACCCATCGGGCGGTCGGGCAACCACCCGCGCTGAGCACGTTTTAATGGCGCAGCGGAATTGCTTGCGAAAATCCATGGGTTTCTCAGGCCTTCTTGGCGAAAAGTGCTTCTCTCGTGAGAGGCGCCCACGCGCGTCACTGGATGACCCCTACTCAATCCGTGACGCAAGCAGAAGGTGTCTTGATCGGGTATGGCGGGGCGAAAGCGCCAGGCGAATACCTTGGCTCGGCGGCCGGCCCGTTTAGTTGCAGAACAGAGAGGAAGAGTTGTGTGTTTGCGTTTCGCGTTTTGCCTCTGTCGGGTGCCTTGGACGTTGACGGTGCCGATGCTGGACCCAACATTGCACTTGGATGACCATCTAACAACGTGAGGTGAGTGCGAGGCGGAAATTCGGGCGACGCATCGGGTGCCGTTCGGGGGAAAGTGGGAAATTTCGTAACAGTTCCGGACGGCCGGACGATGGATATCGAACACTCTCACTTTCGTTCTGGCCGCGGCGATAATTACTCATCGCTCGTTACGTATGCAAATGAATTGGAAACGTGATTGGGGCGATTGCGGGGAAAATCGAGCACTTTCCTTGCGATGGAACGCCAGAAGGTGCTTTTTACATTTTATGTAAATTTTTGACATATGTTGTTATTCGGAAAGTATTACACCTAAAAATTACATCTGATAATTTTTTGATTTATCGGATTTGGAAATTCTCAGGTCTGACGTGTTTTTCTAACGCTACGATTTTTTTTTAATTTGGGTTTAGATTTGACGAAAACAAAGAATTGCGAATCGCGGACCCACGCCGTCACAGCCTCGGTTAGAAGTGGGAAATATCTAGATAGTGGAAACGCAAAGCGATTCCATTATAGACCAGTTGAGGCTTTCCTATGCCAGGCACTTCCTCAATCCCCGTGGACCGGTTTGTTTCTCTCCTATCCTCTTAACGTCCATGTTCGCGTATTTATGGTCCGAATCGGTTCGCGGTAACGTTACATTTTCCGCTTCAAACTCCGGCAAACTGAGGTGAATCCGGCGCATGGTTGTGCAGTTTCGCGCATACCAGACCTATTTTTCAACGCGAGCTTATGGAATTTACATGCCGGGGAATTTCCTGCGGAATTCACTCGTGATAAGGAATCTGGGGATAAGGAATCGGAAATCGGGTCGGTTTAATTCTGGACGAACGCGGTGGAATACGAAAGAATGCATTCACGAAATGGAATCGAGAATGAAATCCTTCGAGTTGGAATGAAGTTAAAACGGAACTTGCAACGACAGAATGCAGTTTTAAAATGAAGAGTATAAAGAGAATATGAAACTTCAATTTGAAGAGTTTAAACGAAGAACGGACAAGGCAGAAAGAGACAACGAGCAGACTGCAAAAAAAGGCTAAAAAGGCCTTCAAGAGCAGAAAAAGAGAAGGCGAAACGAGCCATAAGAAAACACACAATCGAAATTGAATAAACCCACATCGCATTCATTTACAAGTCGGAGAGCAGCCGATTAATTACGTTTCTTCTTTTTCTCTCGTCCGTCTCCTTGTTCGTTCGCCGAAGGTTGCGTTGTTGCAATTTCCTCTCTTTTAATCGATGCGATGCCCCGATCGCCTGATAATGAAGAAGTCGAACTAAACGCGAACGCAGCACGATGCGAGGGTTCGTTTCCTATTTGATCGTCGATGTCTCCGCATGTTATTCTCCCTCTAACCGCAATTCTCGCTTCGGAACAAAGACTAGGCATTATCTAATTGTTCTGGTCGGTGCTTCGCATGCAAATTCGTAGCCCTAATTAGAAAACACATTTGCAGGTTTCCGCCCACGAATAGCCGCGAGTAGAAAATTGGGCCATGCTGTCAACGTAAACAAGAAAATTTCCCCGAATAAAGTGAGTACATTAGACCATTTACGATTGATTCTATGAGAGGACGATCCCCCTCGATCCTAAATTGTCTTCAAAACTATCTGCTCCCAATTAACGGACCGCTCAGAAGCCACAACAAAAGAAATGCTCGAAGGCTCGTTGATTGTTCCGAACCCGAACAATGGGCGAAAGTTTCGTGCGAGCGAGGAAAAGAAACGCCGCCTCTCCAAGACAAACCAGGCGGGAAATTCGAAATTGGTCGTTTTATTCTGAATCGTGCAAACCTCCAAGATTACCCCGATACGCGATGCGCCCGGATTAAAATAATAAATTCCACACCGTAGGGTTATAAATTGCCGCGGTAAATGCTCTCGCTCGACGACCGTCCAGGTGTTGGGTAGAATGTGCTTAAGCTCCGAGCCATAAGCGATTTATTAACGCAATAATTATTACGGCGGACGTATTGGAGTTTTATGAATCTCCGAGCCTCGACTCGAGGGTCTTGCGTTGCATCGCTTGCATTTTTATTATTGTCGTTTCTCGTTCTATTGTCGTTTCTTGTTTACTTTTGTTCAACAGTCCGTTCATGTTCGATCTTCCCGATCTTGTTTGTCCGAACAATTCACCTCGAGCGACGAGAAAAGCTCAACACGTTCGATCCCCAGTGGTTTTTTTTCGCGTTCGAAACCTACACGTTAAAAATCGAACGTGGGTACCAACAGATCGGGTCCCATTTATGGCGAAGAGTTGGCCGATACGCCCACTTCGCCCGTTGAAAAATGTCGTAAAGTGTGGGCAAAGCTGCGGCTGTCCCGTTTTAAATTCAGAGCCACTCTAATGTGCGAATGGCGGATAAAAAGGAGATGCCACTTTCCAAACGGGTGCCTTTTAGAGGCAACCCGCACGGCGCATTGTACCACAGATGTTGTACAGAACAGCCTCGCGAAGAACTTTAGGAGAAACTACAATTTTCCACCGTGCCGACGAAAAAAAATCACGCTGGTGAACAACTCGCAGTGAACGTCACATTGTGAACTTCTCGGCGAAAAATACTAAGATAAACCTTAGAGCGGAGAAGAAAATCCAACGTGCGGACAATGGACGGACTGTCACGTGCAAGGAGAATTCTTGTTAACCCAACACTTATTGTTAAACAATGATGTCACCACATCCTGCCGTACCCTTGTTTTCGAAGAGTGCCATTCAATGTGTACTCCACCTGATCGGAATACCGATTCGACTCGACACTCGTCCGACCAAAAAGTGTATTGAACATCGTTTAATTGACGGTGGCACAGCTACGATCAGGCATATTGGGCGGCTAAATTAGCATAACCCAATCGACTCGTTGCTTCGGGCTTCGCGTATGGTCAAGCATGGGCGTTTTATGTGCGAAAATGAAAGTTGAAATGCACTGACATCGGCGGCCTCGATTTCGATTTCAATCGATTTTACGACTCTTTAAACTTTTCGGAGAGTTCTGCAGAGAGAAATTATTTTCGAGATTTACAGACTGCAACTTAAACAACAGATCCTATGTATTATATGTAGAGATCCTATAGATACCTATTCTCTAAACAACATTCTACTCTATGCTTTTAATTGCACAACGAAAACGTTCCACTCTCCACACACAGCAGTGCGGGGGTAATCCGAGCATGCAGATGCGAACGAGCTGTTCAACAGAAGACGTTTCGTAACGCAATCAATGACGCAACTTTCGTCGCGCACACAGGAATCCTACAGTATACTCAGAATTAGACGTTTGAACTTCTAATGGGACCGGAGGAAAGACCGGACTGACTAATCTCAAACTATGACATAATTGCCGAGAGATAGGAGCAACGGTAGTTTACACTCGGCAGTTCGTTCCTCTCTCCTCCTTTGTGTTCGGATCGTTCGCAAAATTTCGAATGATTTTCGAACCAGGAGCGGCCACTGGGGGGCAATTGGCACATCGATTTCTCAACTTTTATGCATGGCAGTTATGGCTACGAAAAAGTGACAGTGGCTCTCCTTGAAAGTTGATTCTTAAACGCCTTGATGGCGACCGGCGACATTCATATTGCATATGCGAATGTCCCGTGGCGTACCATTTTTCTGAACGCTTTGGACGCGACTGGTCTCGCAAATTTTGAAAATCATCACGTTAGAAAGATAAAAGGAGGAAGGCTCGAAGAGAATTGAGGCGTTGTCCCGAAGACCGGTCAAAGCAAACGGCCGATATGTATCGTAGCGGACCGCATTCCTTCTGCGGTCCAGAAAGTCCACACATTGTGCACCGCCATGTCGGCGTTTTCACTCGGCGATTCTGGACCAGTCATTTCCAATATGTTCGATATAAATCAGCGCGCATTATGGCGTAACTGAGTTTTTCGAAAGCCGCGGTAGATTGATCCGGTGGCCGTTGGTCGTGCACGCACCAATGGGCACGGGGCTAGTTCGCTTTTTTTCCGCTGCCAGCGCTAACTCGACTAACGTTTCCATAGGAATGAAAAAACATCCAATGTTCGTTTGCGAGGACCGTATAATTAATTTAGTCAAAAGAGAACAGAATTGAGACCTCACGAAGACAATGCAATTCGAATGGTCCAAGGATAATGTAATTGAGATGGTCCAAACTTAATGTAACTCAGATGGACCAAGGGCATTGTAACTCAGATGGACCAACAGAAATGTAATCAACTGCAATGTAAATCAAAAGATCGAATTCAGTTGGCCCAAGGACAATGTAATTTACATAGTCCTTAGGAGGAATGTTCTCATAAAAACTTATGGATTTACACCTCTACGTTATGAGGCGATATGGCCAGCGAAACGACTGAAATCCACTACCATTCCGACCATGTGAATTGGTAGCGGAATGGAGGCGACCTTCGCCATTTCCAAGTAAAGGCGTTTTAATAACAGTGCACTCTGATATTTACGGCGCGAACCGGAAAAGATGCGACATTTTTCTCCGTCTGCGCTGTCGTCATTCGGAGACAAAGAACGTCCAAGTGACTCAGGACTAGGAAGGCGCATATTTGGCTAAAAGCGATAGCACTTCCAACGTGTTGCAAAATTTATCGTCGTCCGTTGATTAGAACTGTAGGGGCGCGAAGGGACGCGAAAAAATCAACTGGTAATCTCACCTGGTTCAGGCTGCCTCATGGTATTCCAATTGCTGGTGCGGCGTGCCAAAGAGGGCGGGAAGGAAACGGAGCACCCACTGAATCGCACTATTTGACACAGGATACGCGAATTATGAAAGTAATAACAAGACGGTCGATCGTCCACGCGATTTGCTCGAATTACAACGCGCGACTTGTTCGACAAACGACGAAAAAAAAAACACACGAAGTAAAATGCGTTCGCCAGAGGGGAACAAAAAACGATGCCCAAAAAACGAAAAGGAAAATGCAACGCTTGACGACTCCAAGTCATTACGAATTTCGGCCAGGTGTACCAACTGAAGTCCGAGCGGGAAATTCAACTTGGCGAAAATCCTTATTGATCTATTTTGTAGGGATAGCCACCCCACACACGTACATATGGCATCGCGTGAAGCATAAATGCACGTAGTCAGTTAACGTTAATCATGTAGTCAGCTAATAGCGTGAACCATTTCAGATGGAATTCCTCCTGGTCGTCGCTTGTTTCGCCGTCTTGGCCGCCGGCCAATCCAACTACGCGAACCAGGCGAACAACGTGGAGTATATAGGCGAAGGGCTGCCCGACCAGGCCACTCTGGACGGCAAAGTCACCAAATTGGACGACCTTAGTCCCGTCATCTTCCTGAACAGGACCAAAGCCGCACTGAACTGCGCCGCGGGCTCAATGCAGGTCGAACTGAAGTTCAACGACAAGTACTACGGCATTGCGTACGCGGACTTCGACAGGAACTCTGCCTGCCAAGTGGCTGGCAAGGGGGACCACAGCTACAAGCTGGAGCTGCCCCTGAAGGGATGCGGCACCAAGCAGGTGAGCGTTGCCATTGCAGTTATATTGTGGCGATATAGTGATGACGTAGCCACGTAGTGATATAGTGACGAAATGATATAGTGATGTAGTGATATAGTGATGTAGTGATATAGTGATGTAGTGATATAGTGATGTACTGATATAGTGATGTATTGATTCGCAGGATCCCCAGCGTGTCTTCACCAACAACATAGTGGTGAGATTCCATCCGACTCTAGAGATGGACGGTGATGAGATCATCACCATAGTGTGTCGGTACCCACCGCCCATAGCGCCCATTCCCCCGGGTTTACCCAGTTTCATGTGCGTATCTACCCTCACTATGCCACCTCCGCTCGTTTGATTCGATTTGAACGAACAAATTGGACGGTCACTATTGAACAGCGAGTTTTTCCTGCGATAAAGCGACAATTTTCGGTGATTTCAGACAAGAAGACGTGGTCCCCGTTGCGGCGGTCGAGCCGCCCCTCAAGGGATTCCAGATCCTCTTGATCATTTGTGCCATACTCTTCCTCTCGCTGCTCCTCTTGGGCCTGGGATGTTCCTATTACTGCCTGAGGAGGCGCAACCTGACCGTCGTGAGGAAGTATCCGTTCTCCGTGGGCAGCGGGTCGGAGATCACCAAACTGTCGGGAAGCTCTTTGGGTAAATATTGGCACAATCGAGCAGCACACCTAACGGCGGCGACCGATTTGCAGTCTTCTGTCGAACCATTACCGTTAAGTTGATTGGGCATTTAATCGATGCCAAAAGGAGTATACTTTTTTAAAATACCATTTTGAAGACGGAGACTGCAAAAGGTTCAAATGGCACTCGAGTCAGTCCAGGGTCGGGGACGGGTTTTTTTCAATCACGTGGTGGCCTTAACCCCCGAAAACAGCTAACGCACAGTATGAACCGTACTGTGGTTGAGGGCATCTAATTCGCATTAACCCTTTCGCCGGAAGCGAGCGTTCCAACTCGCTTGCGAACGCGCCGCGAAAGGGTTAAAAGTACGTTAGGGGTTGCCAAACTAAATATGCAGGTCCCTAGGTAATGAGATCTGGGAGGATCGAGGACCATGACGCGGTCCTTCGGTCCTTTTGATTTTTTCACTAGTCGGTGGTTGGTAGCGCGGGGAGACAATAACGCGGGGCGCGCTCCTCGATAATAGCCATCACTCCATCCGAGCTAACAGACTAACGTTGGGAACTAACCCGCAATTTCAGGTAACATCTCGATGTTTGAAGGACTGAAAATCCCGAGGGCCCACGCCCCCGTTACGGCGGTGGCCAGCAGTTCCGGTAGCGAGGGACCCCTAATCAGCGACACCCTGCCCTCGGACTATCCGTCCGAGTCCCATTCCGAAATTGAAGACGTTGACACTAGATCCCTTCCAGTTTCCTCAGCTGGAAGCTTCGAGAACAAGGCGTACGTCCAGGACAACAGCAGCTTCTACAGCGAGGGCTACGGCCACACGCAGGAGCAGAGCGTGCAGAACGCACTGGCCACTGCGGCGATGGTGCCCAGGCTGCCGCTGGCCGTCAAGGACCAGCCCAAGTTCGACGTGCAGGTGCACGTCAGCAGGGCCACGCCCTCTCCGGCGAGCTTGAGCCTGTCGGACACGGAGAGCTCGGTGGCCAGGACCGAGCGGAACCTGTCAACCATCATGGAGCACGAGAGGGAGGAGAGCGTCAGGTCCATGGACTCTCCGGTTCCGGAGAGGATGCAGTTCACCTACGTCCCAGAGTTGCACCCGCCGCCCAAGCACATCCAACCCGCTCCCACTTACAACAGGATCCTGAGGAGGCAGCAGGAGATGCAGTGGGAAGAGCCGAGTAGGGCTCGGTCCATAGCGTCACTGAACACGGAGATGACCGACACCCATTCCGTCACTGAAATGGTGGACGACTCGCACAAGATCCTAGCCCCGGCCCTGCCGCCTCCTCCCCCTATCGTGCCCAAGCACTACGCCGTGGACTCGTTCGAGCCGCCCATCGCGCCGATCCACAAACCGGAGATCACCTCCCACGTGGTGGACGACGTCTTCTTGAGGACCATCACCGAGAAGAAGACGATCGAAGACATCGAGAGGCACAAGCGGCTGGTGACGGAGTACCACACCAGGGCTCGGCCCGTGGACGACCAGAAGTGGGACGTCACCATAAAGAACTACCCCTCGGGCGCTCCCGAGCCGCCCGAGTGGGAGAACTTCTCCGACGTCTCCTCGGCGTCCGGCCTGTCCTTCGCGCCCAAGCACGAGAGGGTCGTCCTGCCGCCGCAGAGCTCCATCGACGACAACAAACTGCCCCTGAACTCGCCAGAGTTGGTGGGCAACATCTCGACGAGCCAGCGCACGCACGAGACGGAGACGGCGGAGAGTTACCTGTCCGCGTACGAAATCCCACCGGCGAACGGGGAGGTGCCGAACTGGGACGTCCTCATCAGAGTGTTCCAGCCGACGGAGGGCGAGGACACCCCGGTGATAGAGAACGCGGAGACGTTCAACTCCCAGCTGACGCACGCGGATAAGATGAAGTGGAGGCAGATCATCACCACGGAGTCCACTTTGAGGACGCTGCTCACCGAGGCGGTCATCAGGGAAGACTTCGAGAGGATCAGGCACGATCAGAGGTAATCCGTTGAATTACGCGTATCCCGTCCCACCTAACCCGTCCTATTTGGAGGTCCGGTCCGCGGAACTGCCACATTTAAAGCCCCATCGGGGATAAAGACCGCCAACGTACTGTATTCCGCAGATACGAGCACATCTTCGAGCCGCCGAAATGGGACGTCATCATCAGGATCCTGACTCCCCTCGAACGCCCCAAGTCCCGGTACAGGAAGAAACCGGAGTGGGACAACCGCAGCAGGAGGAGCAGTCTGCCGACCCTGTACGAGTACGACTCAGACGGGGGAAGCTCGGTGAGGACGGTGACCAACGAACCGCGCGTGCCCCTCCGCTCGAGGAGGACCTCGCGATCCAGTTACCGCAGCGAGGCGGACATGAGGTCCATGTCCGAGATGACCGTGGACTTCGGCAGGCCCGACCAGGTCGACAGCCAATCGGAGAGCTCCAGCTACTACAGGGGCGGTCTTCGGTACTACGAAGACGACGGCTCCCACCACCCGTCGCTCGTGAGGTCCCTGAGCCAGCCGAGCCTGGCGAGGTCGGCCAGCGAGTTCACCGAGCGGTGGGTGGCGCCCTCCAGGTACGAGGACAGCGAATTCACGACGCCAGAGGGCACCCCCAAGTCGCAGAGGAGCGGGAGAATCCAGCCCTTGCGGGTGGACAGGGCTGGGGTTGAGAGCTCCGCCGTCTGGCAGCAAGGTGTCGCCAGGAGGGAGATGGGACCCGGCGGTGCCTCGAGGGTGGTGACTCAGGAGTTCAGGGCGGAGCAGAGCACGAGTTTCATGGGACCGCCGCGGGAGGGCTGGTTCGGGGACAACGACAGCGAGTCGAGCTTCAAGTGAACCTGGACCCTGGACCCCATTCCAATAAAATCCACTTTCGAATGAAATCCCCGTTCAGATAAGAATGGAACGATCCTCACTGGGTTCTCCGAATGAAATCGTTCCGATTCTCCAGCAGCATTGCTTATTGGACTCAGAGGGATAACTGCTTTAAATTTATCGTAAAAGCTCCACTAACCCATACCAACTAATAATGTTGAAGGCCGACTCCCGCGGCTTTTTCCATTTACTCCCCGAAGACAACCCGTCTTAAAAAAAGACCATTCGCTCGGGTTATCATCGTCCACACGAACGACGCTATCTCGGTCGTGGGCAATAATTCAGTTTCCCGCGGGAAAACACTTACTGCCTTTTTGTTCTCAGTAAACTCTTATCGCGTCGACGAAGTTTATCGCGTTTTATCGTCGACGAACTTTATCGCGTTTCTTCTTCGGACGATTCGGCGCGCCAAATTACGCACTATTTCGGCTTCACTGTGATACAAATTACACCAATTTCAACTTGGACGGTTCGAATTCGCATGTTCAAGTGCGGTCGCACCCTGTTTTCCACCCGTCCACGGTTTCACGTCACGTGGGCGACTGCAGAACCGGGGTGCCCTTTCCTCAACATTTCCTTCCGAAAAAAAAAGGTCTTCTCACCTTTTTCTTCGAACGAACGCTTTCCCTAGCCTTTTCTTCGGGAAAAATGGACTTTTCTTCACTCTTTCCTCCGGGGGGGAAAAAAGGCATCCATCCTTCCTCTCTCCGATCGGGCAAGACTCGACGAAAACTGCACTTTTCCTCGACTCTTCTCGCACAACTCGCATAGTCGGTGGTGGGCCAAAACTTTTTTTTTTTTGCGGGCTTCTCGGAGGGCGCTTTTCGCCCGGCCGCGCCGGAAACGCGTCCGTTTTACTCTTCTCGACCGTGGCACGGTGACGTCATTTCCGTTTCACTGCGGACTTTATAAGTCCGCGTTTTCCACGAACGCTGACGTCATCGTCTCTTCACGAACGTTGACGTCATTTTCGCCCAACGAACGCTGGCGCCACTCTTCGATGCGGCAGTTTTCGTTTCGCGCAAATGCAAACAGGTGCTATATATATATACACACTCGTAATTAGTTTATTCCTAATCGGAACGAAAAATCGCCTAATTATTGGAATCCTAATAAAGTTAATACACTGACTGGTTGCGTTTCTCTGTCGACCCAATCATTTTGTGACCTTCCCTTTTCATAAGGTTGGAATTATTTTTCCTTTTCAAAAAGTTATTACGTTGTACTTATAGAAGTATCTATAGAGGTATAAACGGGATAAAATTCCTTAAAGTCACGAGAGCACGGAGGGCGTCACGTTGAAGACCTCCCCGCTCGAAGGAAATTGCCCACTTCCTCGAGCCAAATGAAAAGAATAAACGTTCGGCGTTGGGGAGGAAGTTCGCCCTGCAATTTTCCAATTCCGCTTTTGTACGTTTCTATGATCTCGTGCTGCGGAAAGCCAATCAAAAGCGCATTAAACCATACAACACGGGCCGCGAAAGGTAGCAAAACCGCCCGCATTGGACACTGCGGGGGATGATTAACGATCCCTTCGGGGTGGAACGGTCGCTGACCGCAGATGGACAAATAATGACCGCAAATCCTGATTTTTGTTCGGGAAAAATGGAACACGTGTTTCGTTGATGCCGGCCTGAATCGAAGAAGAAATAGAAAAAGAAGAAGAAGACGATGATGAAGAAAAAGACGTTGAAGAAGGAGAAAAAGGAGAAGACAAGAAGAAGGAAGACGAAGATATGGAAAATATGAATAAAGCCATAGAAAAATGTATTAAAACATTGGAAGAAACATAGGTACGACATTGTTGAATTAGAATAGAATTAAATAAATAAATTAGAATAAATGCCCGGAAAGATCACTTTTTAAACGTCCTCTTTATCCAGCAACCCTTAGAGTTGCTGGACCGAGGCCCTTCACCCGAAGGGCCTCCAATATCTTTCGCATCCACGTCCTTCTTCTTTCTGCCTCTTTCGTCTTTATCCACTTCCGTCGTACTAACTCCATCCACTTCTCGATCTCCACATTCCACTTCGTCTGCTTCTCCATCACAAACGTCGACCACCAGACTCTGCCTGCACAGGGTGGTTATGGCCTTCTTGTTCTGCTCCTTCCCTCTTCTCATCTTCACCTTCCTGAATTTAGCCGCGATGTTGCTCAAGAAGCCTTCCTTGGCCTTCCTGTTCGACCTGGGCAGGCTCACGTAGCCCTCCCTGTGCGGGCCCTGGTCGAACTGCTCGTACGTCTTCGGATCGACGTTGATCATGCCGGCACTGGCCGACTTCACCAGCCATCCGGCGGCGCAAGAAGAATCGCAGCTCGATTCGCTTCCTATGCTGATCTGGCTGAGCCTGTTCCTTTCGGAAATTAACGGCGGAGCCGAAGAAGGTCCGGCTTGTAAGTTGAAGAAGTCTTCTTTAGCTTTGAGAAGCTTCAGCTGCCTCTCGTCCATGGCAGGAGGGAAATCGCCGGTGAGGGATAATTTCAGCACGTTCCTGTCTTTCGTTCTCTGGTGCGCGACGAAGTCGACCGGTGGCTTTGATGATGGATCGTCCGTCGTGACGAGTTTAATCGGGTTGGGATTTGTTGAGTTGCTTGCCCTATTGTCGTTTGCCATATTGTTGTTTGCCTTAATGTCGTTTGCCCTGTTGTCTTTAGCCCTTAGGTTGTTCCTATTTGGACTTTCGCTGTTTGGTCTTTTGTCGTTTGCACTTTCCTTATTAGCACTTTCACTGTTGGTGCTTTCACTGTTGGCACATTCACTGTTGGTACTTCCACTGTTGGCACTTTCACTGTTTGCACTTTTACTGTTGGCACTTTTACTGTTGGCACTTTCACTGTTGGCACTTTTACTGTTGGCACTTTCACTGTTGGCACTATCACTGTTGGCACTTTTACTGTTGGCACTTTTACTGTTGGCACTTTTACTGTTGGCACTTTCACTGTTGGCACTTTCACTGTTGGCACTTTTACCGTTTGCACCGCCAACACCAACACTTTTCAAGATTGTATTAGCACTGGAAGACTTGACTATTCCCGGAGCACTTAGGGAATCTAGGGTGTCTTTTCCGTGGATGGTCACTTGCTTCTTCCCTTGGTTCAAGATTCCAACGCTCGCTGACTTTTGCACCTCTCGCCTTGCCAAGAGTGGGGACAACTTGTTCAATTCTTCTTGGTACCTCTCCGTTTGGGCTTTGACCCTTCTCTCTAGGACTGGCGATCTCCAAGCTGTTGGTGAAGCTGATCCGCTGCTCCCTTCGGTCGGGATGTGGTTAGGGTAGAATAAATTACGTGATATATTAATATGTTCATTACATGACATGAAGAATCACGAGAAAGGAAGAAGAAAAATCGCAACATACCTCCAGATTTAGGGGCGGACGCGTCCTGCTCGGAAATCATCTGGTTGTACTTGACCATCATAATCCTAATGCTCGGTGAGATTTCTTTCGAGGCCTTCCGTTGAGGTGTCGGGCTGGCTGGTAAGGGCGGCAACCCAGCTAACAGTCCTTTTTGGTCCTTCGCATTCTTGTCTTCCCATTCTCTACTTTTCTCCAACTCGGCTTTCTCTGCGTTCCTTTCGGTTTTTCGTACGTCGCCATCGTTTTCCTCGAACCCATTCCTTGTGCTCTCTTCCAAAGATCCACTGGGAGTGAATATCCTCCTCGTCGTCTTCACTAGGACGTCATCGCACATTCCGTGGGCTTCTGTCCTAACGCCGGGGTAAACGTCGGGCTCGAGGAGGCTAACGTTCGTGGCAACGACGATTTTTTTTATTATGGCTGGGTCGACCAGGATGGCTTCGTTTCGAGTCAAAGTTTCACTTGGATCGAATTTTAGAACTGTTGATTCGTGAGGTCCTGTTGGACTATGAGGAGCTGTTGGACCATGAGGAACTGTTGGATCATGAGGAGTCGCTGGACCATGAGGAACTGTTGGACCATGAGGAGCCCTTGGACCATCAGGAACTGTTGGACCATGAGGAGCCGTTGGACCATGAGGTGCTGCAGAATCATGAGTTGAACCGAAATTTCTGCCAAAGAAATTCATCCCAATCTCTTCTTTGTTCTTCGTTCCCTCGGGATTTTCATTGGCACTCGCGTTTCCCTCAGAGCCGGACCTGGACTTCGAAAACCTCCTCCTCCTCACTCTGACTAGGTCCCTACCCTTGTCCTCCTCGCTCTCGTCGTCAATCGTCTTGTACGAGGCGTCCATTTGCCTGTACCTCAACCTCTTCTTCACAGCACCTTGACCCACAGGAACCGGAAGGTCTTCCGAGCTGTCGTTGGCGCAGACTGCTTTGGACTTGATGATGCCTCTCCTCTGCTGGTTCTTCTTCCGACCAGGAGCCGTTGCGTCTTTTGGTGAAACCATGGGTTATGCCCTCGCGATTATTTTTTCGCAACACCATGAAACTTAGTTAGCATTTTTTGATGAAACCATCGCCAATTATTTCATCGCAACACCATGAAACTTAGCTTACGAAGAGTACGTACCTGAAGCCGCGCAAACGTAGCTCAACTCTCTCCTGATTTCCAAGATTTTCTGCTTCAACTGACCAGAACTGAACTCAACGTTAGGGAAGTTCAGCTTAGTGTAATCCATCGAGTCGTCCGTTGGTGGAGACTCGAGTCGATTCGAGACATCGAGGTCCAATTTTTCTGCCTGAAGATCGAAAATTAGACTCCTGAAGTGTCATCATCCGTAATGCACGTAAAACCCAAACTAAAACATTCCACTCCGCAAGTCTTACGATTGTCACTTACCAATTGTAAGAGTTCACAAGAGAGGTCGTGCACGTTCTCAATGACGTCATCGACTTTGGAGACGACGCCACCGCATTCTTCTCTCCCGATGCCTCCCATGACCTCAGCGTTGGCTTTCTGCAGAAGCACCAGCTTCCCCATCAGCTCCCTCGACAACTCCTTCTGCCTCCCGTAAACTTTAAGCAACTCCAACAACTCGTTGCCTTCCTCGCACTCCTCGACTTCCCTCTCGCCCGCTCCTATCTTCTGCAGCAACGCTATGGCGTCTTCAATTAAATTGTAATTCAACTGCGCCCTGGTCGACTCGCTTCTCCTGACTTTAGGTCCGGAATTCTTCCTGCCCTCGCAAAGAGGCTTGTCTTCCTGCTGCTGCTGGTAGACCGGCTTCTGGTGCACCCTCTCCTCCACGACGGGCTGCAACGGTGCTGCCGTCTCCTCAACGATGTCCTCGACTTCCACTATGACCGCCTCCGGTTCGGAGTTGGCGTAGTTTGCCAGATTCGATTCGTACTTGGCCATCTCGGCTTCGTAGCCGCCCAATCCGTAATCCGCCATCCTCGATGCGTAATCGGCCATCTCGTAGTCCGTCGCTTTCGGCGCGTCGTACCCCATCCCGTAATTCTCCCCCGATTGGCCCATTTCCGGCACGGAGTTGGCTCTGGAACTCAAGAGGGCGCTCTCCAAGTTCTCGACGTCGTTCAAAGACAAGCTCGAGGGTTGCTCGCTGAGCAGGGGGCACATCAAGTTCTGCGTTGAGTTGGCGACGCTGTCTGCGGATTTCGACCGATAGAGGGTCGACTTCTGCGGGAAGACGTGGAATTCGGCAGGATTCGATGAAGAGAGGAGGGCGAAGGTCGAGGCTTCCGGAGCTATCCCCCTGGCTTTCTCCCATTCGTAGAGTTTCCTGGTGAATTTTCTCGAGATGCCTTCGAAGCGATAGAACCCTGAGGGCGTCTGCACGAGGACTTCCTTCTTGTTGCCAGCGACCACTGTCTTCCTGAGTTTTGCCAAACGTTCTTCTCGTTCGAGGAACTTCTGACGTTCCCTTTCCAACCGTTGCTTCTCGCGCTCTATCTTTCCCAACTCCTTCTCGAACCACTGCAGTTCTTTCTCCGTTTCGCTCTTGATCTTCTTGCTTTCCCTCGAAGTCTTCCTGGCCATCCTGGGACTCGGGGTCTTCTCTCCGGCCGATCTTTTACCTGAATCTCTTTGATTTTGAGTGTTGTCGTTCCTTCTCTTCTCTACGTCTCCTGGCGCGTCCCTTCTCTCGTCGTTCTTCCTGTCCTCGTTTTTCCTTCCCTCGTCTTTCCTGTCCTCGTTTTTCCTGTCCTCGTTTTTCCTGTCCTCGTTTTTCCTGTCCTCGTTTTTCCTTCCCCCGTCTTTCCTGTCCTCGTTTTTCCTGTCCTCGTTTTTCCTTCCCTCGTCTTTCCTGTCCTCGTTTTTCCTTCCCTCGTCTTTCCTGTCCTCGTTCTTCCCCCTATCCCTCCTCCTCGCCCCATCCCTCCCCCTCGCCTCCACTCCCCCGCTTTGGCCCTTCAGCTGCTTCCAACTTTCCAGCTTCTTGATGAAGTCGTCCGAAAGGGGTCGCTGGTCCACGGACTTCCACTTGGGCCAATCCCCGATCTTCCTCTTCTGGCCCGCCGGTTCTTCCTTCGTCCTCTTCATCTTCTGCCATTCCTGCAGCTTCTTCCTGAAGTCCGCGGGCAGGTTCTCCTCGCTGGTCATCTGCACAGCCCTCGGCTGCGATTTAATCTTCTCCCATTCCTCCATCTTCTTGAAGAACGCCTGCTCCTTGGCGTCTTCCGAAACGGAGGAGGAGGCGCTCGTAGGGGAATTGACCTTGGACCGTTCCCACTCGCTCCTCTTGTCTTGGAACTCCAGACAGAGTTTCTTCTGGAGCTGCCTGTAGTTCCTCTGGATCTCCTCTTGAATCCGGTCGCCCTTAGAGCTTCCATCGAAAACATTGGCGTTTTCATCGCCGTCCAGAAACGCCTTCCTAACCTTCGTCCACTTGGACACGTGCTGACCTCTGGCTTCTTCAGCTGCCATTGCCTGGTACCTCCTGACCACGTCAGGAGGGATGGCACCCGAATTGCAACTAGGCACGCTCTTGCTCTTAAGCAATTTGGGCCTGTCCTTCGAGTGAACGGGAGAGTCGTAGAAGACTTCCTCGTTATCGCTCATGGTTCCACCTTCATCGGTCCTCGCCTCGTCACTCCTAGCGCTCAGTCTGTGCCTCTTCTTGAAGCTGTTCCTCGTCTGGATTATGTCTTTCATCTTGGCCCACGGAGTCCTGTGCGACCCAGTTTTTCCACTAACATTCTTGTACGAATGTTGGGGTTCCGGGTCTTCCTGGTGAAACGGACAGTCGTCATTTTTGCTCGCAACAACCCTACGTGGCAAACTTTCATGCTGGAGCACTCGCAAAATTAAGCTGAGTGTGAGCTGACAGGAGGTATGGCGGTGGAGATTAAGCATTTGCAATGGAATTTTGATGTTAGACATTATGCACTCGGAATATGTGTTCGATGTTTCTCATGGCACGACGAGTTAAATTTTTTGAGGGCTCCGATGTTTCTCGAGCCGAAGCTGCGAAAAAGAGCGCGGCTCGGGCCAAGTTTGCTGCCCAATATTTGTTGATGATGGGAGTGCAGCAACGGCAATAAGCTGGTATATTTATATCGTGGCGGGATATTGCGTTAGCGTAGGTTTATTGAAATTTCGGTGCCGCCTTCAGCGGCCGCCAGTGTTTTGAGGAAATCATAAATTGTTTGTTGAAAACGATCGAAAGCCCGGGCTATTTACGACCGGCGATTATTCCCCACGGGCGGGAGTGTGTGCTTTTGCAGAAGCCTATTTTCGGAGGGCCTTTGAAATTCGTGAGGCGTGAGGAAAATTGGGCCTTGCCACACCACCATCGTAAAGAAATACACCCGAGGATGGATTCCTTTAACAATGATAATTCTTTTATTGACCACATAAAATAATAAACGAAATATGCTGGACCTTTCGTATATGAGACCGATTTTTGTAAAGGCGTTGTCGCGGAAGTGGTCCGGGAATTTTTCGGGCGACCCAACGAGACGTCCCCGCAATCCCGAAATATACTGCTTGTGTACATTAAATGTCATGTTACACCACACACGGACACATAAATCATACCTTGGTGCAATGTGCGGGAATGTACTCTAACGGAAACGAGGCTTCGTCCTCTGAACTGTTGTCCCTCGTGGCTTCTTTTCGACCTGATTTTTTTTTGGGGGGGAAAAAAAGACGTTTAATTGGAGGAATCCATTAGGCAAGGGAATGCTGCACCGATCATTTTGATAGCGGCGATCAAATAATTCAGTTGCAAGCTTCGCCTATTTATAGGCCCTGAAACTGGCAGCTCTCCGTTTTCAATTTCTTTCGTATCCAGACGTGAGTCGTTGAACGAAAATTCTATTTCCGGATGGCCGTCGTGTAAATAAATGCTGGTGCTTCAATCGACACCGTATTACGGGGAAACATTTATTTTCCATTTCAGCGTTTCGGGGGAATTTTTCTGAAAATTTGCTCTTTCTCAACCAAAACTACGGATTCGATTGGGTTCCCGTCTTAAAAAAGACACCGCGAGCTCGTCCACAATATAGTGCTATTCCTGGCTGAAGAGTTATACTTAAACTTCCGCTGGAATTCCTCGACTTATTTGATCTAAGTTTGAGAGGATGTGGGGCAAAATATTTCGAACGAGGCGAAGCAAAAATAATTAAGTCATAATTTGCCCAATTGGACTTGGCAAGTTTTTCCACACAACCACAGAATATAACTGTGACACAACCAATAGTTAAAAAACTGAATTTTGACGTGTTTAGATAGTACTATCAAAGGAGGTTTTTTGAGAATGCAATAGAATTTACTCTCACCAAAATGCAATTCATCCAAAGAAGAACAAGAAGATATAGTCCCAGGGGTGGAGATCCCAGCCGCCCCGCTATCCACAGGGCTAGACCCTAAATCTTCAGAGGTGGATGGCACCCTCAGGTACCTAGCCACTTCGTAATTCAAGGGCTGCAACCCCGAGTCTCCATCTGGCGTCTTCATTTCCGCAACGTTAGGGCTGGCTTTTTCCCAACGAAACGCAGCCTTCACTTTGGTCCACTTGGACACCTTCGCCGGCTTTTCCGAGCAAGAAGCCAACGAGGAGAACCTCCTGTCAGGGTGACAGCTCTGGTAGTCAAATTCCCCAGATCTGTCCATGCTTGTGGCCATCGAGCTGCTCCTGTTCCTCTGTCTCCTCAAGATGGACTGCCTCAAGCGCGAAGAGGTGAACTTGGTCCTCTTGGTGCCTTCGAGGATCGTATCGAGAAGACTCTCCGCGAACGCCGAGTCCTTGTCGTCTTCCTCCGACTGCTTGGCGTCCTCCATGGGCGAACTAATGTGCCTCTGGATGTTCCTGAAGTGCTCGAGGTCCCTGATCCTGCGATGGAGCTTGGCGTTTTGCTCCCTGAGGAAGAGCATCTGCTCCATCAGCTTGTACAGCTTGTCCAGGTGGTCGAAGGCGTCTTCAGCTGCCACTGCCGGTGCGAAAATCGAATGGGAACGATTCTGACCTCCGGATTTCTGCAAAGATTCCAAATACTCGATGAACTCCCTCTCCTTCTCGTTGAAACCCAACTCCTCCCTGAGACTTGCTTTCTCATCGGGCCTTGGGTCTTTCTCGTCTTTGCTCAACTCTTGCTCCTTATCTTTGCCACCATGCTCCTTATCTTTGCCACCCTGCTCCCTATCTTTGCCGGACGTCTTCCCTTTGATTAACAATTCCTTCTCTTTGTTCAACAGTTCCTTCTCTTTGATTAAAAATTCTTTCTCTTTAGAACCGAAGTCCTTCTCTTTGACACCAACTTTCTCTTGAATTTTCATCGAGCTCTGGCTGTCCTGCGATTTCTTCCTCGACCTTCCCAAGTGCAGTTTTTTCGCCACACTTTCACTTTCCGGCGCGGACTCTTCCGAAGCCCTCGCAATTTTTGCTTCGTCTTGTCGCTTCCGAACAGCTTTCGGCGACAGTTCTATCACAGGAATTTTTGACTCTTGAGTCTTCAACGATCGAGGACTTGCAGTTCGGCTTTCAGGCGATGCGTTCCTCTTGGAGCTTTTAGAACTAATTGGACTTTTAGGACTGCTGGGGCTTTTAGAACTGTTGGGACTGCTGGGGTTTTTGGGACTACTGAGGCTTTTAGAATTATTGTGGCTCTTGGAACTGTAATCTTCACTTTCTTTAGTCCTCCCATGATCTTCTAATTTTTCTCCCGAATTCCTCAGTAATTCTCCTGCGGGAAATCTCCCCTTCCCGATCGATTCTGAACTTCTCCCATCCGAATCGCACCGCGGCTTCCTGGGGTCCGGCGGTGGTGTTGGAAGTTTGACCCTTCGACCTTTCTTCTTCTTCACCCGCTCAGGCGACGCGCTTCCTATCGAAGAGCTCATTTTCGGGTCACATCTCACACAGTCGCCGTTCACTGCGATTATTTCAGCACGCGGATGCTCGAAACAGTTGAAGGTGGCGTCGCGACGGACGAGACTGACCGGACCCGACGCCCTCGGCGGATCGTGGCAAGCTGTACGGATTTAGCATCGGCACACGAGACCAAAACGGTTTACAGGTGCTAGCGCTTGAATTTTATCCCAGCGTGTCATTTTTCCCGCGTTAAATGTACCTACGTATGGTCCCAGCGTGTCATTTTTCCTGCGTTAAATGTAACTACGTATGGTCCCAGCGTGTCATTTTTTAAATGTAACTACATATAGATTAAAATGGTATGTATCCTAAAGAACGTAGCATTCATAAATAAAATTGAACTTAAAGAATATATGTGAGGGTATACTGTATACTCCCCGATTCGATCAAAAATTCCTGTCAAAAACACGAAACGTCAATTTGAATTTTGAATCCGCGATAATGTCCCAGAGGACTTTCGACACAGTGTTCAACGAAACAGGATGGGGACTCTACAACAAACTCCTCATAGGCATCACTTGCGTTTGCCTCTTTTCCGCGTCCTTCGCTTCACAAACCGTCCACTTCCTGTTGCCGATTTCCTTTTGCGAGACGAATTTGAAAGAGATGGACGTCCGATTGTCTGACTTCGGTTTCTCTTTGGGCAAGTCTTCACCAGTATCCAAAAATTACCATCATCCTCAATTTTTGTCATTGCGAAACGGCCAAAAATATATCTCTAAATAATTTCTTTGCAAAACAGGAATGGCCTCAGGAGGTTTCGTCCTCGCCAGCAGTGCGGACATGTACGGAAGGAAGTCCTTAATTTCTACAACTCTGCTCTTGATCTTCGCGAGTTGCTTAGCTGGCGGTTTGTCTAACGAATTGGTGTTCCTGTCAATGACGATGGTCGTCTTAGGCTCCGGGTTGAGTTTCTTACAATATTTTTCGAAAGAAATTGTTTGGATAATTGCATCTACTTTGGTAGTACTACTTTAGTACTACGAAAGTCAGTACCACTAAAGTAGTACTAGTACTTAGCAGTACTACTACTTTAATAAATGCAATATGTTAGTACATGTAAAGTAGCATTACTTTAGTAGTAGTACTAAAGTAGTACTACCTCAGTAGATGCAATCGTCCAATCATTCCATTCAGCTTAGCTTCGCATCAAACAGTGGCAAGACTGAATTTACTAGAAGCCGTCCCTTCGAACCGGAGAGCTACAGCTTCGGTCATCTGCGACGTGTTCTCATCTTCAGGGTACGTCAGTTTCATGGGAGTCTTCTGGTTAACGCTGACCTCAGGGCCCAAACCAGCAGACACCAAGTTCTACGTCTTCAGGATTCTGTACTGCTTAGGAGGATCCCTCTGCATTATGGTGGCATGCGCAAGCTCATTGCTGCAAGAGAGCCCCAGGTTCCTCCTGCTCCAGAGGAAGATGGAAAGCGCTATGTACGCTCTGAGGCACATTTACTGCGTGAACAGATCGGAGCATTGGCAAAAGTGCAGCGTGAGCTTAACTTGTCGATCAACGAGTTCGAAATATCGCATTGTTTCGGATGCCTCATTTGCAGATCAAAAAATCCCAACTCAACAACGTAATGTTCGACTACAGCCTGGAGGTTTATCGTCCTAGGGGAAACTCCTTCGATCATTTCGTCGTTTTCGTCAAGAGGATTTTCAAAGCGATCTATAGGTTGATCAGTGAGAAGACGCACAGGCACTTCTACATCCTGGTTTTCTTGAAGATGACCACCACGTTCGGGTGAGAATTCCAAACTCCTCACAATGAGACCTCATCCTTGGCATCCACCTCTGACGTTAACATCAGACCATGATAATCCTCCACTTCTTCCATCAAAATACCACGACAACTCCATTCAACAGGACTTTCCAACTGAATAATTGGTTGGCGAAGGTCTCGAGGCACGGCCCAACAAGGAACTACACCCTAACTAGTTTGCAACTCGTGCACGTCGAGGGCTTATCCAGCAAATGCAAATTTCCCAAAGAAGTTAACAACTACACCGACATATTCATCGTTGCAGGCAGTTACGTCGTCGGGAAGTTGCTGTTACTTATTGTCATCCAATTCATCGGCAGAAGGTTGCTCGTGCGTGAGTCAAAATTCCCAGTAAGATTATGGGTAGATTCTCATTCCCCTTTCGATTCAGTGGCATTATTTTTCGTTTGCGCCATCACCTCCGCTTTCCTAGTCTTCATCAGGGAATCCTACATGAACAGGATGATAGCTTCGTCGATTTTCATGCAGACCTACAGTTGCCTCGAGTCTACTTTGAATCTGATGGTAGCTGAAGCTTTCCCTACAGCTTTGAGGTAATTGCCTTCTCAACGTTTTAACTTTACATGTGAAAGTTCTTCCCTTAGAGGAACTGCCGGAGGTGCCGTCAACATCGTAGGGATTTTAACATGGGGAGTGGTCCAACTTTTCCTCCGAATTTCTTCCCGATCCTCGCTGCTCTTCATGGCGGGAATGATGTTTGGTTTGTCCTTCCGAACGACACTTCCAAGGGGAAAACTCAAGTTTTACTCGTTGCAGTTTCCTCGATGTCCTGTTATTTCCTGCCCGAATACAAGGGCAAAGCGATGACGGAATAAAATCGAGGCAATAATTGAGTGAATTCTAAAAATACAATGGCCCAGCGAGAATGGAAATTCAAGGGCGTCACGGCGTTTATTTGGACGGGCCAGCGTGAAAGCGCACGCGAAAAATCTCAGGGATCCTGGAAAATAACCGAATCCTCTTTGTGCCCGTTTTATTCGCCGAGTCGTCCGGCAGTCTGAGGAGAAACACATTGCTCGTAATAAAATCGAACGTGCATTTTACAGGTGTACTTTTTTCCCAAAAAACATATTTCTCTTTCCTTTCAAACAGTTTGTTTTTCGGAAGAAAGCGATCGATGGATTAGGGCAATTCGGATTTCGATGACGCCATAAAGAAAACTGCACGTGCGGATTGAGGCGGTCATAAATCCAATTGGGTCGTAAATCTTGCTTTGAAAACGTTCGTTTAGGTTTAAATTAGAATGGTGCCGAGTCGATTAGTGTGGTAAGTTGCGCGGTAGGAGCAGAATTCCAATTAAATATACCGAGGGGGTTGGATCTTCATTTACCGGCAGAAATGGAGTTTACACCCTCGTGGACTCCCACACGCCTAATGATCTGAAATGGGAGGATTCATCCCCAGATTGGGCTGGATTTGTATTTTTTCCACGTTTTGATAAATAGACTCATCCTGTCTCATGATATTAGCGTCGGAATTTTATTAGAAATACATGATCTAAATTTAATTTAATTTTAATTGTTGGAATCGTCGAGAATTCGCAAAGTAAAAGAGATTACAGTGCGAGATCCACGAAGATCGCAATTTCATGCGGAACCCACGTCATCCCGCCCACTTTTTTCCCTCCCGATTGGTAGTCTTCAATCGAGAGGGGCCTGAAAGCCGTCAATTACTTAAAAGGCTTTAAATGGAGCCGCAGCGATAACTGTAATTAAGAAGTGTCCGAACAATCGAACGGCCATACAACCCCCATTTGCCGAAACGATCCTACCGGCGTTCTTTTTCTTCCCGCTGACTTATTGACGTGGCACGTCACGGAGGAAAATTAGTGGTAGTCAAGGGTGGTTTGTTTCGGCGACGTGCTCCTTAACAGTACGGTTATCTTTCGCCAAAAGGGTGCTATTAGAAAAACTTCGTTTTGAAGGGTGTAATAATCTCCGGGAACGCGAGTCGGTCCGCGGAACCACCCCCTGAAGAATTCGCCATTGTCCAATCTCCGGGGTCCATTAGTCAGTGGTGGCAACCACGCAGGGTGTCCTCCCCACAGAAAGACACCACGCTATGAATACGATTCGAAACGAATGGCGAATAAAAGAGGATTGTCTTTGGCGGAGCCACACGCGAAGAGCAAATTTACGCGAAAAGGAACGCCACGGGTCTAATGCGCTCAGATGGGGATGGACTTAATTAATGGCGGAATAAAAGGTGGAATGGGAAAGATGAGAAAAAACGGTCGGTAAGAATGACGGAATAAATGTTGGAATGATGGAATGGAAACGATGGAATAAATTAATGGAATGGCCAAAGGGAACGCCAGACAATAGAAACCAACCCCCGCTTGTGTTTTATTAATAGGACGAATTAAAACTCGTTTAGGGCGCGGGAGAAAAAACCAACCCCTCGACGTAAACGTTCATTTATTACGAATCCATTTTTGTCGGGGGAAAAAAGAGATGGGATTATGAAAAATCTGGGCGGCAGGCGCTTTTTACTTCATCCAACGCACATGGCGTTGTCTCCTTCCGGTGGTCAGGAGGACCCGTGGAACTTGACCTTTTTCAACCCCTTTTAACGACAGCCTTCGCCGTGAGTCTGTCTCGGGGAGAAAATGGTCGTGAGGCAGTGAATCTAAGGGAGAAATTAAGGGTTAGAATTCGTCGCGGATCGTCCGTTTTCAATTTGCCCGAATGTGGGTCAGTTATCAATTTTCCATTTCCCATTCTCCATCGAATCAATCTCCGAAGGGCGACTCAATTCCCATCGGTTTTTGGGATCATAATCTCTGTTGGGCTCCATCAAATTTTTCACGCATTAATTTTTTCCCGATCGGGTTACCCTTTGAGGGCTGGTTCATCAATCATATGTTAACTGTGTTCTTGTTTGTCGTACACGCCCTTTTTTCAACAGCACCGTAGTAACTTATTTTCGGTCTTAATTACATTTCCTATTTGTTTCTCTGCGTTTTCTTTTAAAAATTGTCTAGATTCAAACTTCCCCTAGAGTAATCCAAGGGAGGTTTTGATTGCTCTTGAACAGTCTGTTTGCTTTTATCTTTAGTATTTGTCATTAATTCCCTACGTAATACGACAAGTAAGACCTAACAAAATCATCGAAAAATTTTCAAAAATCTACACAGAACTGGATAGGATAGCCAAGTGACCGCAACTGCAGGTAAAAGGGTGGCGGGCGTGGGGCAACAGTTTCTTCCGACAAAAGATGGAGATGATTAATAGAATGGCCCGACGGAGTCTCGAGCACCGATTTTTACCAATATCCGGTTCATTCTGGGCAAACCGTCCCCGCCCTGTTCCCATAAAAAGCCCATGTAAAACACAATTTCCATCCCCAAAGAAACAAATCCCCTTCGGAGGATAGGAAGTCCATTGTTGGGCCAGCATCACGCAACGACCTTTTTCCCAGGAAATGAGAGGGAAACCGCAAATCCCCGACCGAGCAAATTAGCAAGGTAGTTGAACGATGGGAATGCTTCCACGAATTTGTATGGGTTTACGGTTAAAATTTTTACTAGAATGCCTCCTCACGGAATACAAACATTATATTATGTATTAGGGTTTTATGGAACGACAGCCCTTAAATGGATTCAAAAACACGCGAAAGAAACATTGGACTAGTCAACGTTAAAAGTGAATTTTCGTAGGCGACAAGGAAACAAGTTTACAATACTAGTTATACGAGCGGTTCGCAGGTAAATAATAGGATTTGCCGTTAACAAGGTAACAAGGCTCCGATGATTAGTGGCCACAAAATCCCAGCCTAATCTGCTGTTTCTGTCATTCCTAGCTGTCATCGTCCCATGGTTTCCGTTGCGTTATGGGTGGCTCCTCGGTCCGGACGGACCACGAGAGTGTGCGGATAATGCGCGGATTAGGCCGGTCATTACACACTAATTTGTTAATGTCCCCTTGTTTTTAACAGCGACCGCTGGCTCAACAACGGCGTCTTTGTTCTGACCGACGCTAATCGAACGATGGGTGGTCAAAAATAGAAATCTAAACGGCTTTGTTCCAACAACAGTCTAGGATTAGTTTCCAACGTCAGGATTGTGCGCTGTGTGTTTTTGGACTAATTAGCTATGCCGTATTTGGGACCCTTTCAGCCAAGATGGCGAATATATAAAAATTGTGATACATAAACGTAAAACAACAGACGGCGGTTCAAACTTCATGACCCACTTTGTAGTTTGAAGCCAAGGGGGCGAGGGTGGCTCGCGCCTGCCAACTGTGTTGGTTCTTTTCTTCTTTTCTGGAGCACTCTCCCTCTGTTTTTCGAACGGATGGACGCGTGCCGGGCAGGTGGCGCGTCATGTGCGCCCATACCACCGTCTAAGGTACGAAATCGCACGTACCATTAGTCTAAATTGAATATTTGTTCTGTCTTTGGATTTCTCGTGATGAATTGTAAGAAAACGAATTCAGATTGATTAAGGATAGATTCGAAAATCAATCGGGAATTGGAAAATCAAGTTCGAAATTGATCGGTTAAGTGGCGGATCTCACCTAATGCAGTCTACAAAGGGACGATTCCTCAAGATCCTCCATCCTGTATTCGATTTTTAAGGGTGAAGAGGCTAGGACGTCCAAACGAAATTGATTATTCCCCAAAGGCATCCCATCTGGGGGAGTTGTCTCCCTCTTAATTTTGTCGTCGATGGTCATTTTTCGAAGTGAACGGGCCGAAAAGGGTTTGAAGGGCGGACGAAAATTTTGACAGGAGACTCAAAGTCAAAAGTTAAACGGGCATGCCTATTGGGATCAAGGATGCAAGTCAAAATTTTATTCTCATCAAAGAGTAGGTAAGAGATCATGATTATGATCAGAGGGTTGGAATTCTGATCGAAAGTCCAAAGGCCAGGGAAAGTAATCGCATGATCGCCTATGGCAACGCGTCAGAATGATCATGCTAACACCTCTAACACTTTCAACTCTTTGGGCTGCCGCCCTAATGCATGGACAAGTCCACGTCCTAATCACAATACACGTTGATTATGACGGCCGGGGCCACCCCCAAATCTGAAAAGGCCCACTTTGCATGTGCACCATTACAACCCTCAACTCAACCCCATCAGTTTAGGGTGTAATTTTTTGATCGGTTGATGATTTATGGGTGGATCGAGCCAAAGGGGGATTGTCCAATTTTCGATGTGATGTTCTGCCACGCGATGCCCATAATTAAATGTGAGTATAGATCAGGGTAGAGAATAAGGAAATCTAAAATGAGAATAGCAAACTGAAATGACTGCCGAGACCCTGGCTCGTAAAATACCATCGGGAGATGCGGCGAAGATAAAGCCTCTGGGATCCATTCACCCAACAATGAATAAGTGTGGGTGCTCTTTGACTCCAGCTGTATCCGAAGATGTGACAGTGGCACCTGCCCACGCGAAAAGGCAGTAAATCTAATGTGACTGAGGAGATCCCAATCTGGGGGTCCTCCCGGGGTAAGCTGTCAGCGCTAACCGAATGTATGCAAATTTCGGTGGGCGGATGTGTTTCACCTAAGTATCATTCGTAACACAACGGGCTTTAGTGTATCGGTACTTTCTTCTTTACCACCGTACTTCTGGGTCAAATTCAACATCACTCCACTTTCTTCATCTTAAAGTGCGCGCATACCAGGTCAAAAATCCCAACTGTCCCGGGATATTTTCTCAACCCTTAGGACACTTTTTTCCCTCCGCCGTCCACACCTAATTTTATGACTTATTCCAATAGATTTACGGCTTCCCACTCTTTGATTCAAACTTCTATGCACTGCAGGGCGGGTATTTTGTGCCTAGGAATAAAGGGGCGGGTTTTTAACAGGAGATTTATAACAACCCCCGGTATAAATAACAATTAAATGGATTCTTTACAGCCCTATTTTATGAACTCCAGCCACCAAATGGTCTTATCCTGATACTGTGGTCGTATTCTGATACGTCCTTGGTCGTATTCTGATACCTACGACCGTGGTCGTTATCTCTGGCAATGCATTCGTTTTCCCACCCACCCCTTTTGCAGTAAGATTTTTCCTCGACATTTACACGAATAAAATTCGCGTCCATTTGGTGCATTTCGCTTCATTTGGCGCAAGAGCCAAATTCCATCCGATCGAAGGGTCTGTAATTTTTCGCCTCTACCTGAGTGTTAAAGACACCCTTGACCATCCTCCCCCGGGGTCCCCCTCCCCACGTGGGATTCTTGGCGTTAGTTCCAACAACAAAGGGTTGCCAACCGAATCTCCAGATTCCCAAGATAAATGTCTGTCTGAGTTCGGATGTATTAGAATCTCCCGAGCCTCGGGCCTCGACCCTCCTTTCCGAGTCGGACGAGGGACAAAAGGGCTGCAGATTTGCCGACAGCGATAAGTAATGCGGGCCCTCAGGTGCCGCCTAATCCTCGGATGACTCGCCCCGTGGCCACTCAAAATTAATTCCCGTCGCTAATTTTTATCTTGTGGCATGACCGACGCCGTGCCATTTCTCAAATCCATACTACAACCCGACTTCCGCTCCATATTCCTTCTAACAGAAATATTGCTGGCGTTCCTTGGGTGGTCCGACCCAGATTTTAAATCGGCCATTTCCATGGATTATATCGCCAGTTTTATGGAAATAATAATCGCCTATTAGTCGGTTAGGAGGAGGCTCGGACTCCTAGTTAGTCCTAGTTTTACGACGTTCAAATTAGAAAGAGGTCGCCCCTTTTATTTTTACGTCTGGAAAAATCATCGTTGGACCATCTTTCTGCAATATATCTTCCGAGGCGCCCACTTAAGCTTCGAGATGGTGGAGCTCATCCACTCGTACTCCCATACAGCAGACCCAAACCCTTCCACCCGATACATCAACACAAAGTCCATATTTGTGGAGAAATTTCAAACTGCAAACGTTATCCCTCTGGGGGCTTTGACAAAACTTTTCGTGTCGGTCAATTTTCCACGATCGATTTTCTGCTTTTCAATTTTGCGTTTTTGCATTCCCACGGTTGGACCGTGGCCATTGCATCGGTCCGACTTACACCGCAGCCCCTTACCTTTACAGTGCCCAGTACAGCTGTTAAAATGCACTGTAAGACAGAATGGATTTGGGATAGCCAAATTGCTCCACTGAAACTTTGGCCGTTTCGGTATTGTTTAGGTGCCTGCCCAGGCGCCTTCGATCAGCGCCGATCGCACGGCAATCAGACTTCCCCCAATTTCGTAGGGGCCCGAGGCCCGCACTTAGCTAATTGGAGATGGCGGGCACCCAAAAACCAATCATTATTTTTTCCACAAAGTAAACAATCGATCGGGCATCCGTTCTCCTCCTCCGCCTCGACTCCCGAAGAGCCTGTTGATTGCCAGCTAGGAGAGTTGGTGGCTGGCGCAGACCACTTTCGAGGTTCCCTCGCCAGATTGTTAAATAGGTGGGTGGAGTGATTGGACCCCGCTTATCAGATGACCTTTAATTGAACCGGATAAGACACCTACACCAGCGGATGACTTCATTTGGGTGCCCAACGACCAGTCAAGTGCCCCCTTCGATGGCTAAGCCTTGGGCCTCCTTCGATCGGTCAGATCTGGGGAAGTGCCCCCCCTTCGATCCGCCAGGTCGGGAAGTGGCCGCTTGATCGCTTGGGTTTTTGGGAAGTAGAGCCCGCTCGATCGTGATTGCGAGACCCGTGGGATCTAATTAAGTCGACTCGATCCGTTTATGCCTCAACGCCTCGATAAAACCTTGGTACCCACACGGAGGTTCTCGTTAAAATATTAACCGAAACGGTTATGGATGTGATTTATCATGCCTTGCATGCCCTACATTCGTAGGATAAATTGGGACCATTTGCTCTACATTCGTAAATTGGGCCCTACAACTGTAGATCAAATGGTCCCAAGGCATGAAAAATCACGTCCATTCCCGTTATTAAAACACCAATGAGATAATGGTGTCGGTGATCAAGGTGGACGTAACAATCCCGCTGTGGCCCCATCCAAACTAATGGCCTCACCTCGCAGAATACCGAGGATTGAGGAAAGTGGATGGGAGAAAAGTGGCAGGAATGGAACGAAATTGGAATAAAAAAAGTAAAAAGAAACAAAAAAGAGCCAGGAAAAGGGGAAAAAAAGAGGTAAAAATGCAGGAAAGAGTTGGAAATGACCAACGTGATTAGAGGAACGTCCCCCAAGGTGTCATTTACACGGATTTAATGGCGCCGAGGGGGGCGGGGGAGTGGGGTAAACGCAGGGTAGGCGAGGACAAAGTGGGAAGAAATGACAGGCCGCCTAAAATCCCGAGGTGTTATGTGATCTTGTTACGAAACACCGCAAAGGGTTAATTCCCCCCCGGGACGGGTGATTTCCCGAAAAAATTCTACACGAGTGGAAAACGAAAAAATTTGGTTTGATCCAAGGCTGATGGCATTCGGATTGTGCTTTTTCTATACCACGCCACACTTGGGATAGGGCAGGGTCGCTTCTCGCCACGTCATCCCCACGAGATCTCGTGTGCTGCTAAATGCGAGTGGTTTTAATTTCCTGTTCTTTCAATCTGGGGCTTCTGCCCCTCGTGGGTTGACTTTCCGTTCGATTGTCCTTCGACGACTCAATTAACGTCCTCTTCAATTTCTACCAGCTCTAATTTCGACCTTGGCTTCGTTGCTTTTTGGCAAATTCTGCCTTAATTTCCCATATTACTATTCTGCTGTCTACCGGCAATTCCTTCATTTCCCATATTACTATTCTGCTGGTGCCTAGCATTCCCGGACGCAATCCCAAATCGATGCGTTTCCGAAAGTGAATCTCCACAATTAGACCAATTAAGCCCCACGAAGATGGGGTAGCCTCACGCAAAACTCCACCCGAGGACTGGAATCAATCAGCTAGGCATGTCTCTCCTTCGAGTGAAAAGGTTGGCAACCCTTCAGCTAAGAGTGCGTTCGTGCGGCGCGCGATCTCCTTCTGCCCAAATTGGTGTCATTTTCGATCCTCTCTTTTGTATGCTTTCCGCGGTTTTTTCCCTCTCGTGGGTTCATTGCCTGATTGAGCGTCTCCGCCACTCCTTTATCATCATCCTTCCAAAACAAAAATTCTTTGATGATTTTCGAAGGGTTTCTTTTCTTCGAAACGAAGTTTCCCATCTTCATAACTAGGTTTCCTTATCTTCGAAACCTCCTCGACACAGTTTCTTACATTTTGGATCACTCCGGATTTTTACCCCATAATTCTTCCATTCTGGCCTTAAAGAGCCGTTTCGTGTCGGGCACCCTAATTTCTGGGGTGCCTAACCAAAGGGCACATCAAATCGACCGCGGTCCAATTTAAAACTGCCCAGTCACGTACGATAGTTAGCTTTTCGGAAATATTAATTCCGTCATCTGTGCGAGCAATGATTACACCGTGCCCCTTTTTTCGCTACCCCTAATTTAGTGGGCTAGCTCTTCGCAATCGGATCTACGCTTCACCACTAAAGGGGCCATTAGAGTTTGGGCAAACAATCCTCCACGCTATGTTTGGGCTCTCACTTTGGAGTCTCCTCATATTCTCACATTAGTTTCTAGTTAGAACCACACTCTCTTTTCAGAGTGTTAGTCTCTAGTGTTACTTTAATCAGAACCCTCCTCTCTAATCAGATGCTCACCCACTCACGAGAACCCTACTCTCTGCTTAGAGCCAAGCTACGTGAAGAATTCGTTGCATCACACGGCGCAACAGTGTCCAATTTCCAAAATGCACAGCTCATGCTTTTCCACGTATCCCCGTGTCGGTTGCTACCGCAGGTTAAACCCTCCGCGTTCCCCCCTTTCGGGTCAACTCCCCGCCATTTACTCGGACAATGGGCCGCACAATGGAGCGGGTCTTTAGGGCAGTACCTACATCAAAATTCCGTCCGTTTTCCACAAATAAACATTGCTCCAATGAAATTACAATGATTAAGTCTGGATGCCGGTACAATATCCTTTGCCCCTCCGAGGACGGCTCAACAATGGACGCCGCCGAGACGTCTTCTAATGACGGGCCTTCAATAGCGCTAATGACTACCTTAACGGAGGCTCCCTCATTCGGTCGGGCCAGTTGACCTTTTTCCCAATCGCGACCGAAATATGCCTTCGGTCGTCTGCGGTACCGCTTTTCAGCATTTTTTCCCCACTTGTCCTTTCGAGCGTTTTCATCATTTTTCTCTTCTGCGTCGTTTTGTATCTTTTCGTCTCGAGACGGTCGGCATGATTGAGCTCCAGATGATTATCAACCCCCGAAAACAAACAGTTTAACCGGCGACCATTTGATAACATCGTTAGGCGTAGGGCGGTCTCGAATTAATGTCCACGCAAACGGCATTTACATTTCAAATGTATCGCTCGGAGGGCATTTCGCCGGGACATCTACTCCCATGGGAGTGGAGACTCAGAGCCCAGTGACTAGACACTAGACGATAGATTTCCTGGACGTTCTGGGGCCTTATTTCATTTTAATAACAGCCCAATTCGAAGGGTTAAATCGGGGGGGTGAATTCTGACGTCTCCATCCAAATGTAAATCGATTTTTTGCCATCGTCCCGTCGACTTTATCCTCCCCACCACTCCTAAGCCTACGTACTAAGGAAATTACACTTACCTTAATTTATGTTCATAACACTTACCTGTTGTAGTTTTTAATCATTATCCGTTCGTACTTTTATGTCATTACCTGTGACGTTTTATTGCATTTATTTCATTTTATTGCGTAATGGGGAATATATTAGAAGGGTAGATACTCACTTACCTATACTATGATAATGTATGTATTCTAGTACCTGATTTATTTGGCATCGTTATATCATTAGGTACTCCCTTCGTGGTTCCATGTTTAATTTTTTTATCTCCTACGTAAACATTTTTAAGTGTACATCCACCATAAGTCGTTGGGTTCAAAGTTTCTGAAACAAATGTATTAATAAATGTGTTCTAATATAATAAAATACACGATACGGGAAGCAACATCTTCTTTTAAAATTCGTTTTGAAGAGTATAACAAATGCAATGTACCCTCTTCAAACTTCATTTTGGACAGTATAAAAGTGGAGCTGTCTGAACGAAAACGAACCAAGAAAAGGAAAACAATCCGGATTGATTAGACAAACGAACGACTAATTCGTAACAATCGGACGATCCGCATGCCCTGATCAAACAAGCCGAGTAATCGGATAGCCAGGCACTCTTTTGTGGCAGTTATACAGCAGGAGCTGCGCAAACAATCGCAGGCGGACAAACAAGCGACGGCGCTCCATATGCACCCTTGAATAATTGAGGGACCCAATGGGGTCCGACAATACAATTCCGATGGCAATTCTGAAACAATGCCGGATTTCGTTGTGGACTCGAGGGGGTCGCGCGACCTGCACCGAAAACGCGTGGATTCGATAAACACGGGCACGTGCAGTGCCATTCGACCGACCAACCACCCGGATCCATTACTGCGCGATTACTTTGCAATGAGTTTGTAGATGAATAAATGTTGGGGTTCCCACGATTGAGTAAAGTTGTAAAGGTTGTACATACATTCACTGTCATAACCCAATGTTACGTCACCATGGATATGTAATACCACCTCTATCTGAAAATATGGTACCTATAGTTAATTTTTTTTTTGGGTATTTCAGATACATCCTTCATAAGGGGATAATGTTGTTATGCATATCATAATATGATTATCGTAATGTGACTGTATGCCTGAAGATGGTAAATTTTTGTGCACACTACTGCACCGGAAGCATAAAACACGGTTCGATTGATCGCCCCTTTCGATACGAAAAGCTGCAAGCACCTGTACACTCGAGATTCACCCATCTCCCAGTTCCCATGCCTTTTTGTATTCGCTTCGATACTTGTTCCAATCTCTGGCTACCTCAAGAAACAGGTAGAAGCGAGAAGTACCTGATTGATTGTTAACATGAGCCTCGTCTTGTATGGCGATTATTCAACAACAGTTATTTTTTAACCGGATTTAAAGCGAGAGTTTAACGTCTTAATGCACGGTTTCCCCGAATTGTCATTTACACTTGCGGTAAGGGGGGCGTCACCCAACCTCACCTAACCTAACCATATCTAACATAAACCAACCCAACACAAACCAAACCAACCCAACCCAACACAACCCAACCTAAACCAAACCCAACTCACCCCAACCTGACCTAACCTAATATAACATATCCTAACCCATAGGTGACCAATTGCCTGGTCATGCGCCAGGCGGTTAGGCAATTAGCGGCCGCCGATTGGAAGCTCGTACGACAAAGCTCCCCCGGGGGACTATTCAAATGAGGATAATGCGACGAGCTGCCTCCCCAAACGCGATTGGTCGAGGGGCACGCGCTCAGGGGCGGTCGAAAAACAGGGGCGGGAAGGGCGCCCATCTGTTCGACGGGGCCTTTATAAGGAACAACAGGTACTTTGGCCCCTCATACCTGTTTCGGTTTCGCAACCGGCAACGTCAGGGGTTCCCTAAATCACGAGGCGAGTGTCGTATCGCAGTCGGTCGGTGTGCGAGTTCACGGTTGTCCTGCAAGGAGGAGGGCACCCTTAGGAAGACAAGTCGAGGGAAAATTTCGACGTGCAAGAGAATCAACGAGAAGAAGTGACTTTGAGATTCGATCTACAACTTTCCATCCCCAAGGCGAGAAGTTCCGACCTGCGAGAAAATTTTCGGGAACTTTCAACCCCCAAGGCGAGAAGATCCGAGGTGCGGGAAAACTTTCCTTGGGAAATTTTCAATTGAAACCTCAGGAAGACTGTTACGAAAAGTGAACACCACAAGAAAACGTAATGGAATCCCCGGAGTATGGGTACGTCTACATGATCAGCACCGACCAAGTGGCTCCAACCGATTGGGGACACTGCTCCCCCACTAGCTACGACAGCCAAATGGAGGAGTACAGCACGAGCAGCCCTGATTCCTGCAACTCCAGGACGAAAACTAGGGTCACCCCCGTGGTACTGCGGAAAAGGCGGCTGGCAGCCAACGCGAGGGAAAGGAGGAGGATGCAGAACCTCAACCAGGCCTTCGACAGACTGAGGACTTTCCTGCCGCAACTTGGCCAGGATAGGCAGCTATCCAAGTACGAGACGCTGCAGATGGCTCAGACTTACATCTCCGCTCTCTACGACCTCCTGGACCAACGGCCCGCATGAGGAAGAAAAAGGGATCCGAGGGTTTCCTGCTCGTTCGATTCTCAAGAGGGCGTCACAACGCAGTATTATTTCCGTACCAATTTCATGTTGCTTAGTTTTAGTCGATTGCAGGTCGTTGATTCGTTGTAGGTCTATTTTTGTACATACGTTTTTAATTTTAGCGGATTTGCCAAAAACGTGCCAATTATTTTTACTAGTTGAATTTGTGAAAGTGCGATTCGATTTTTCCTAGTTGAACTTGTCGAAATGCGATTTGATGAATGTGAGAATTAAGCGATTGTAAAAAAATGATGTATAATAAATAAATTAACCGCGAATGAATGTTTTCATTTCCACTTTGCGCACTCCAAACCCCAAGAAACCCTTAAAATTTAAACCCTAAGTGACTTTCATGGTTAACCGTAGAAGAGTTGAGTGACACGTAGTTTGAAGGAGGTTCCGGAAAAAAATGGTTAAAGGACAAATTTAAGTCTTGAATGGCCAACTATGCGTCGCACACTCCGATTACTTTCCCTTCTCGCAATGAACCGCATAACTGACCTTGACTTGTCATGGGTATTAATTTAAATTCGTATTTAAGTCATGAGTGTGAGTCAGTGCCGAAGAATTGTCGGGTGATTTTTATATCGTTCCGCCGTTTTAATGCGCCTTCATGTTTCGGCTTGTCATCGACGAACAATGAAGGAATCATCAAATTTCGTTAGACCCACATTTCTGGTCGCATTAGAAATCGTAACACTCTTAGCTGCAGCCGTAGACAATTTCAGTGGTAATACCCGAGTTTGGCCAGCGTCTGCTTACCCAATGTTAGGCCAAAGTGTGTGAAGGACTTCAAAGGGGCGTGAAGTCAATGTTACTCCACACTCTTTTCTTCCTCTCCGCCTTACTCCGGTTGCATGTCGCGTTTCATAAAAGTACCAGTTAGGTCGTTTGAGGTTCAGTTCCAATTAGAACATTACTCAGGCGAGATGTGGCGTTTTCTGTTGATTTTCGCGCTGATTTCGCGCGGCGACTCCGGGTATGTTTACTCCGGAGGACCTCATTACACTTATGACGCGCCATACGCGCCATCTTACCATAATTACGTGAGTGTTCTATTTCCTGTATTGTAGTTACTGTTATCAGAACCAAGTTTCAAAAGAGTAGGATGTTGTTTGCATAAGTTTCCTAGTATTTTAATCGGTCATGAGGAAAACAGTATATCAATACTCCTCCCCCTCCGAAATCTTATATTCCTCGTAATCTACAAAACAAGGTTTTCAAAAGTGTATGTTGGATTGTATTGCCCCCCAAATAGAAACCCAAGGATTACAATTTCGAATACGCCGTCTCTGATCCCTACACCGGCGACCACAAGTCACAATGGGAAGTCAAAGAGAACGGGGTTGTTAGGGGAGCCTACAGCTTATTGGAACCTGATGGTACCACTCGCATTGTCGAGTACATAGCTGATGATGACGGGTTTAGGGCTGTCGTGAAGAA